>BQNB010001683.1:33487-135281 GCA_026074375.1 Tanacetum coccineum
TTCGACCAAAATGGTCCGTATATGAGAAATCCGATTTTCTCAAAGGTTAGTATTTTCTTATTTATTTACTTACTTCATATTAAGTTGCTTTTAGTTTATTAGGTTTAGATCCTTTAGGGTTTAGTTCCCTTTCTGCCCTAGATTAATTGTTATTTCCGCTGCGTGTTAATCTAGTTAAGGATTAGAAAACCCATCAATTACAACATGAAATAGGTCTAAAATCAGAAACTTTGTCAGGGGTTGTCATCTTAGGTACAAGGGATATTAGGGTTGCATTCACTTCACCTAGTAGCTTGCCTGTTCTAAAGAAATCTTTGACTGCTAAAACCACATCCTTCCCAACAACACTCTACGCTGACTTAAAAAACCTAGCAGTAAAACCATCAGGCCCTGGAGCTTTGGAATCCTCTATATCAAACATTGCATTTTTGATCTCAGCATCACTTACAGGTCTTACCATCAATAAAGCCTCTTCATTACTAATTTTATTCTTAAAAATGCCAACATTGTCTTCAATATTATCCACCTGAACACTCTTTCCAAGGAACCCCTCAAAATGTTTCAAAAATTGAGATGCCACTTCTTCATTATCATATCTAACTCCATTTTCATCTCTAATGGACATTTTCATATCTTACCATTGATACAAGGGTCAACCCTTTACATATGTTGTTTCTATATATATCTTTTGGTATATGAAGATCAACATTCAACAGAAAAGTAGTAAAAACATTTTGTAATGGCAATCACACACTATCTATTAGAATCAAAATTCGGTTCAAACTCTTTGCTACAACAAACCAAATGGTCATCTGCCCATACAAAGAACAATACTCTTTAGGAGTTACTCTTGTAACAATGTTAACAGAACTTCACCTAAGTTTAGAATCGATTGCCTTATCAGTACCAACCGTAAACTAGAAGAGGTGAAGAGTATAAATTATCTGGAAAAAATATTTGCTACTGATCACACTGTAGTGATCATTTGGCGATCATTAAAAAGTGTTGTCAAGGCGTTACAAAAACCAGTCATAGCTTTTGTTTTATTTGGTTTTTTATTTTTGTGTCATCATCACCATGGTTATGTCGCCTTGGCTGCGTCTGGTGGGCGAATGGGTGGAAGATCATCTTCGTCTTCCGGAAGATCATCTTCGTCTTCCAGAAGGTCTCGGAGTCGGTCCCGCGACCCCAAAGTAGTATTAGATGGATTAGGCCCAAGCCCGACTTGTGGGTTGGGTCCATTAGGGTTAGGGTTATGCATTTTACTCTATAAATAGTGATCAATAATGAAATCATACCTACGAGGTTTTCATTGTCTAACATGATATCAGAGCGGGTCTCATCCTCAGACTTAGGTGGCTACGTTGAGCCGCCTTCCCTAAACCACCTCGTCAAACTCTAACCCTCTCAACACCTCACTGTCACATTCGTTAACATATTACTTGTTTGTGGTTTTTTTTTCTCTTCCTGTCGCCGTCAAAACCATGGGCATAGATGATGTCAAAGCGGAGGAAATCCCATGTATGAAAGTCAATGTTTTTGAGGTCCACCGAGAATGCTATATACTGCATGGGTATATGTTGAATGAGGTTTTCTGCTTTAACTTATTATTCGGAATTGTTCAATGGAGCTTCAATTTGATGGTAAAAATAAGTTATAGTTGCTTGTTTTTATTTTTATTTATGTTGGTGATTTGTGCTAAAGTCACAAATCCACACGATTGTTATTTGTGTTGGTGATTTGTGCTAATGTCACAAATCCACACTTGTGCTAAGGTCACAAATCCACACAATTTTATATTGTTGTTCGTGCTTCGAGCCAGTTTTTTTTATTTCGTTAATGTTTTGTTTTGTTTTATTTCTCTTTTTCTAGTTACTACTCCGAGCTTTCGCGATTTCGCCGCTCGAACTGCGGGAAAGTATTAGATGGATTAGTCTCAAGCCCGACTTGTGGGTTGGGTCCATTAGGGTTAAGGTTATGCATTGTACTCTATAAATAGTGATCAATAATGAAATCATACCTACGAGGTTTTCATTGTCTAACAAGTAGAAGGCGACCCCAAACTAACAAAAGAGGATGTAATCCTCTTAGCCGTGTTTTTATCACCCCGTATCATATGGTGCATATTTGGTTTAGCCCGTATCATATGGAATTTGTGTAATAATGAAAACAAAACAAGTGTCGTCATGATTCAGGTATATGAGCATATTTGATTTCGGCTTATATTTCATAAGCCTCAATTTTTTGGCTTATTTTGAGACTCGAAAGTCTCAAATCAAATAAGCCGAAAATCGAGACTTATGAAATATAAGCCGAAATCAAATAAACAAACACCCTTGAATATGTATAAAATCTAATTTATTTGTGGTAGCTACTAATCGGATCTTTTTTATAAGACTAGTTGGTTACCCGCGCATAGCGGCGGCAATAAAAAATTTACTAACTCAACTTTTTATGTAATTTCCTACCCGCTTAGTAATTTCGTTTCACAAATGTATGTGTTCGTTGGGGTTTCTCGTAACTTTCCCGCAACACCATATTAACATCATCATTCTCGCATGTAAAAAGACAACACTCTTTCCGAAAGTATATAGTTTTAACGTATCAAGTTTATATTTAATTAAGATTAAAGTTGTAAAAAAATATAAATCAACATAAAATAAACCCATTAAAATGTAAAAAAAATAAATTATAAAAATATATCAAAATGGATGTTGAATTAAAGAGCATAAAAATTTTAAAAATATGGTGAAATTAGATCAAAATAAAATTAAATAGATAAAAAGATATTTCAATTTGAAAATAAAGGTGATTTTTTAATCAAAATGTGACACATGTCACTTTATGATGTGATTCCCAAAAATGAGATGGATGGTCAAGATTGCACCTCCTTATCTTAATTTTTAATGGGTCCCACATTATAAATGCTTTATATAGTAGTATAGATATAGATAAAGTAAAACGTTTCTTACATATAGTCTTTTTTAACTTCTTTTATCAGGTAACAATTGATTTTCTTTAAAAAAACTTAATTAAACAACTTTAATTTTCCTAATTTGACCATAAGCTCGGTTTTATACTTAGATGTAGGGGTGAGCAAAACCGCACCGCAATCTAAAAAAAACCACAAAAATTGCACCACGGCAAAAATCGGTGGATCGGTATTAAGAAAAAAAAGAAAAACCGTAAAATGCAGTGCGATTGTGGTTTAACCCGCAAAACCCGCACCGAACCGCACATTGATTATTTAAAACCGAAATAAAACTCATTGATTATTTAATGCGTGTTATAAGGCTTCCGGTGCATATTATAATTAACATTCTTATAAGTGATGTGTGTGTTTACATTAAATATATGCATTTTTATAACCGGAAAAACCTACATTGTAAACTGAACACCGCAAAAACCCACATTATATATATAAGTCATAAGTGACGGTGTGGTGAAGTTAAAACTGAAAACCCGCAAAATCCGCAAAAACAAGCAAAAAACGAAACCGCTAATTGTGGTGTGGTTCGGTTTCTACTTTTACAGAAACCGCAAGTGCGATTGTGGTTCGGTTTTAGTCAAAACTCACACCGAACCGCACCATGCTCAACCCCTACTTAGATGTATTAGTAAACCAATGATGCAAAAGTACTTACACCCCTCCCCCCTTGTTTTTAGTTATTTTTTACAATTTACTTTTTATTATAAAACTACGAAAATGAAAAGTACATAACATAAAATATAAACTTTGATGAGTCAAAAGTATTAAAAGATAAGAAAATATGAATAATTTAACGATAAAAGACTATCATATAATGTAAACAATATGGGTAAAAGCATGGGTGGAGCTATCGGTAGACTGCTCACCTAGAATTGAGCCTGTTAGTGTATTTGTGTTTACATTTTATGTGCTAAAAAATGGATATTTTGGTTTGGCCCACCCACAACATAAAGCCTAATAAATAAATGGCCTACTTAAATCCTGGTTATTATTTAGTTAACATATGATCTTAGCTAAATCGCCCCATCTATCCTCCTGAGGAGAAGTTTTATTTCAAACCCCGGTTTGAAAGTCAATCCCCCCATTCTTTGTTTCTAAAATTCCTAAATGTCGTAAAGTCGACTTGTAACTTTATTTTGTTTGACTTACATTATTAGTTAAGTATGTTAATGTTTACAGTGATATTTTTTTTATTTTGAAATTTAAATCATTTAAGCCAAAAAGGGTGCCCAAAATCCATTAGAGGTACGAATAACACATCTCGTTTTCAAATTGCAAGTGTGCTTCCTCTTCTCATTCACTTTGAGGCACAATTGAAGCATAGCTTCCTTTATCAAGTACAGTTTCACGTGTATTAGTCTCATATCACATCTCATATTTGACTCAACAAAAAAGGTATACTTGGACTCATGAGCATTGTGGATTTGATTACGTTTGAAGCTAAAATAAGTTTGCTATATACGGTTACAATTCTAATCGGAGCAAATATCAAATTAAAAAAAAATTAAATTAACTACTCAAACAATAAGATTACTAAATAAAACTGATCATATTTTCAAATACGAGCAGTTGAGATATTATTATTAACAAGGTTTGTAACCCGCGCTCCGCTACGGAGCACGGGGTTTTACAATATGCATACATCATTTATAAAAACGAACTTATAAACCATCCGAACACCAGTAATCACTGAGTATTCGTTTTTTAAGCCCCAAGCAGCAAGGAAGTAAAGAAAATGTAAAAACACTCGGGCTTCTAAACCTCTTGTAGTGCAGCACATATTTGGATTGCTAGATTATGAAGTCAATACATTTTAACTAAGTTATATGCAAACACAAACACCACAAACTTGTGAGTCTCATTGTTCTCACATGTTAAGTGATTACACTATAAGATGGAAGTAAACCAAGCTCCTTACAACTTCTTCAATAAGACTCTCCCCCACCACTACCAGCTCATCTCGTGTGCTCAATATAGCTCTCGAGTCTTCAACTTTACCAAGTATAAGAGCCCTACAATCTTTCTGCCATCAGACCCCATTTACCAAGTATAAGAGCCCTACAATCTTTCCCCCATTTACTGTAGTGTGTAATATTTTGTAACTGCAGACTCGAAAGAAGCCCATCAATCTTTCTGCCCCCACCTAATAACGTCAAAAATAATAGATAAAAGTTAGCGAATGATTGTGCATTTTCAATTGAATATGAAACATGTGTATGTTGCATTTCTCAGAAACATATATATTTCTATAACTTTTTGCAGCATAAACAGTGTTACATGCATCTGCTCCACAAATTGCAGTTTTTTCTCATCGCAACAAAGCCTAAATCAACCATGTATATATATAAATGAAATTAAAAAAAGAAAGGAAAAATATCATAAGTGGTGGATGCGTCAGATGATTTGTTTTAATGGAGCTCTTATGAGTGAGAAGGTTCCACGTCCTTTACTTGTTTCTTTAGTTTTTCTTGCGCGGCTGAAGACAATAAGGAACATGCTTTTGTTAAAAAGGTGAATCGTTTCACTTTCGGATTTCATGCTCTGGGACAAACCTGTAACGCCATCATCATAAACACTTGTCAGCCAGCGTTTTAAGGGAAGTGAATATTTGCGCGTTTTCTTCAGAACATAATTTAGTTGTGCAAACATATGCGCTGTTTACAAAAACTAATATCAAAACAGTATGCAGTATTATAATTTAAAGAAACCATAAAACTTGATCGATAAATTTCTACGTTTCTGCTTATAAGCTTATTTTAAAGCAAAAACAGTTTGTATTAACCAAGCTGCTTATTCCAAAGTTACAAACATAATTAACTTAAAACCTTTTTGTAGATGATTTGTTTAAAAATTTAGCCTGTTTTACTGGTTTGACTATTTTCGCTAGTAATTGGGTAATAGCAAAAGAAAAGTGTCTACCGGCGTAGGACTAAAGTAGTAAGCAACAAAAGAAAAATATCAACCTTCATTCAAGGCGGAATTGGACTGCCACTGCTGCTGCTGCTACTACAGAGTATTCTTCTCCTTGGGAGATGTAGGGGCTGTCGATAATAATAACAAACAAACGGGCATCTTTAGACAGGCCTATCACTATAGCAAAGGTGTAGAACTGAAGTGGCGCGCAACGTAGGAAAAGTGTCTACCTTCATCACATAGAGAATCAGGCTGACAATGTTCTGTGTTGGTACGTGTGGCACTTGTGTGTACAGGTTTTGTTATAACACGGCTTTTTAAATAAGCCAAACCTGTGCGTCTTTCAACAATGGCGACTGATTTTTTTGTGCAAGCGTTGGTGAAACTCTGCTAAAAAAGAGATGCAAACATTAGGTATAGATTCTGGAATGCAATTCCACAGGAAGTAAAAAAAAAGATGCAAACGTTAGGTATAGATGGGAATGCAATTACACAGGAAGTTGACAACAGTTTCATAAATCTGCAATTTAAAATATTTGTTTTCTTTCAGGCGTGATGAAAAAACACTTGAACAGTTATTATGTAAGCATGTTATAGTTAAAAAGATCAAAATTCAAGTTATTATGTACTCGAGTGTTTTTTATTGTTAAAAAGATCAAAATTCAAAAATATCCCATTATATATGTTAGTGGATTAAGAATACGCATATTTGACACTCAGCCTGTTTTACCCGTTAGAGAAAAAGATATCCTGGTTTGACTCATTTCGATAGTAACTGGGTAGGAACTAAAACCTTTAATGTTTGTCACGTGAAAGATTGAATCTTGTTGTTGAGAGCAGGAATAGAAAGCGTTTGTCCAATACGTATAACTGCTGGTGTCTCACTCTGCAAGCCTACAAAAAAAAGTATGCAGTTAGGACCAATAATTGGTAAGAAAGAAACATTTAACATAGTCAATTGACAAAACGAATTTAGAGCTTTCAAAGGAGCCATGCTGAGCTATTAATTTTCCAAATGTTTTCCTTTGAAGGGCCCTTTGAACCATGAAACTTCATCCCAAGTTCTGTTATAGCTTCCTGGTTGACATTTCTTATATATTTTAAAAATTTTCTTATTAATTAGACAATTCGTGGGACAAAGAAATACTGCTTAAAACACCAAGCTTTGTCCAATTCTAAATTTTGGAAAGTAAAATCCATTTTGATTATATTTTTCCTTCAAAAGACAAAGAAAGTTCTTAAGCTGATAAGAATCAAAATGAAACTGACAATAAAGTCTTGCCATGGAAGCTTTCTCCTGAGAAGAAATATTAGTGTGTACGCCAAATACTGAATATTGTTCCTTGTGCTTCTCATCCTCCCAAAATGGGAATGTACACTTGCATAGCACATTATAGGACTAAGTAGCTACGATAGCCGGCGACTTTAGACCCATTGCTTTTAGTTGCTTCGGTAAATCAGTCAAACAATGGAGAATTATTTCTTTTTCTTGTATTTATGGGTTACTCGTATAATATACCGGCTAGTTACACATGGGCGTATTCAGGAATGGAAAAAGAAATTTTTGGAAAGGAAGTGTTTCGGACCAACCCGAACTCATCTTTTTTTTATTTGACCCGGTAAATATTAGTACTCGTTTTGACCCAGACCAATACCTCTAGTTCTGCATCTGAACCGGAAGTAGACATGGAGCTAGAATCATCTTCCAATTAGTGACAGCCTTGATAATCTTGAAGATGATATTCGTGAAGACTCGAGGAGACTCTTTCAGGGAAGAAAGATGGAAACTTGGATAGAGTTTTGTTTCTGTTGGTTTGGATTTCAATAGATCGTTGTCCCTCATCAGTCCATATTGGATGTATAAATAACAACAGAGGTTTGGGTCATGGATCATACGAATGTTATAGCTTGACTTTGTCAAGTTAGTTGTGGAAAACAGAAAGAAATTATAGAATTAACTAATAGTTTAAGAACACATTATGCAAACTCATGCGGCAAAAATTTTAGAACTTATTAGATTATAGCAAGTAGAGGGGCAATCTGAATATTTTACATGAACCATTTTGGTTGGGGCCGATCATTATGGTTGCAATCTGGTTGAGTTTATACTCATAAAAATTGCAGGATTAGTCATCTTACGGAACAAACATGAAAAGTACTTTGTAACAGATTTTACATAATCGTGTTTCACAGAAAACATGTAATCAGATTCAGAATATGAACTTAAAGTTTCAGTACCCAGTTTTCGAATTTAGCAACCTTCACTGACTTAAGTAACATACTTTATCAAAAAAATTGTACTTGTCACTACTCAATGATATTTACATGTAAGTTCTGAACTATGAAAATACATATTCTCAAACATTCAATAATTTGATTAACAGTAATGATTATTAAGTTACATAGTTTGATTTCAAAGATTGGTTGATATAAAATTTAGTAGAGAACAAAAGAGCTGAGATGTTAAACGTCACTCAAAAAGTCAATCTTACAGCAATTTAATATTTCTTTAAATGACCCATTTTCACCCATCTTCCAATTTACGGAGTTTTACCTTGGCTAACATATTTATCAATACTAACTACTTAGACTCCTAAATTGCAGTACATCTCACTATTACAAAGTAGGCTTGCATCAAGATCCTATCATTGTTAAATAATAAGGTAATTTATATCGTACAAAGACATTTAATGTTTACTCCACCTATGAAAATCACAATCATCACTACATATGAGTGGTTCTGATTCTGATCCACATAATGTCCCTAATTTAATTATCTAAGCTAAATCTTTGACATATAAATGCATCTGTAATGTGTTCAGTAACCAAAAATACCTGTTAAGAATAGTTCCAAGTCGGCCAAGAGCAAAGCTTCCATCTCAAGGGTAACCACAGCAGTTCCCACCTGCAGTTTAAAATGGCATAAAGCACATCTTAAATGCCATCGACTGTGCAAAAAGCCACCTGCAAAAAAGATAAGTTTAGTAAGCGTGTGACGAAACTAAGGTGTACACTGACATGAATCAATGCAAGATTTTCTTCAAACTAAACATAAATTATTGTACTTAAAAAGCAATTTAATTTGAGCGTATTTTTAAACCTATTGCAAAGCCAATGGTTGCTAAAAATTTGATAAGAATGGTGGCAATTTCGACCCACTGACTTATGAATGGGTCGTTCTCGTTATGCTAACCTCTAACAAGTCAAATTGGAAAATATATAACAGCTAAAAAGGGCCAAGAGTAGCTCTAACTTTATTTTCTATGAATAAGATCTCCCAAGTCCTTTCATTCTAGAAACTATATTATTGGAAAAACAAACCTAATGAAAGACAAAGCCTGCCTGTTGAGGGTTTACGATGTGAATTTGTGTTAGACTTAATCCATTGGAATAGGCTAGGGGTGTTCAAAAAAACCGTGAAACCGACGAACCGAGCCGAACCGCTCAATCCGAAACCGAAAAAACCCGAAACCGAAGAAACCGAAACCGAAAAAAACCGAAACCGAAAAAACCCGCTTATAATGGTTCGGTTTCGGTTTTTACTTTTAGATATCCGCGGTTAACCGAACCGAACCGTGCATATTATACATGATTATTTTCTAACTAATATTCAAATAATTGTACAAGTATTAACCGATTATTGCAATACTTTTATTGTATAACGACTTTTTCGCTCGTAAAGTAAACATTTGTAAAAATCTATGTGTGAAAATTGATTAATGTGATCGTAATCTATAACGTCGAGTAATATTTTTTGTTAATACGTTATATATGAATATTTGAATGCAATTATTGTAACGAAATACTTAAGTTTTATATGACTTTTAAATTCAACGTCATTTAATTTTACTAGAAATACATTTTATGTTCTAGACTATGTTATTTTTTATACGGTTAAACTTTATTAAACGTCAAAAACGGTTAACCGTGACCCGAACCGCGGGTAACCGCTCACTTCGGGTACCCGCATGTCCGGTTACCCGCCTAGTACGGTTCGGCGACGGATAGTAAAATTAATTACCCGCCCCGCGACGGATAGTTTAAATCTTCCAACTAACCGAACCGAACCGCCCCGTGAACACCCCTAGAATAGGCTGTTCAGTAGAATTTCTTGGCTTCACACGCACATGCCATTTTATGAAAAGCTTGGTTGGCCTAAAGCTGATTTTCACTGATTAAAGCTCGTTAGGCCTGAAATTGCCTGATTAGGCCCCTATAAATCATGATAACTATGTTTATAGGTAGATAATTCTAAATGCGATAAAATAATTGTGAAACAATTAGGTTAAATCACGATCATAGTAGAAAGGACCGAATAGGAGCTTATAAGGCCCTGGTATTCTGCAATTGTAAGTAGGAGGTCAATGGTAATTAGTTTCTATGCTCTTTTTGTTAAATTTTAATTGCCTTCAAATATTCACAAAAAGAGCTTATACACATGCTTATAAGTAAAAAGTGTGCTAGTTATCGTGACCCACCCCGAATCACAATATTCAACGCTAGTTCTCCATTCCAGAGCTTATTAAAAAAACACGCTAAAGTGACAATTCAAAACCGGACGGATAGGCTCTTAAGGCCAAAAGTAAGCTTACGGGGGTGTTTGTATTAGCTTATTTTGTGGACTCATGTGCTTTTATGAACCTGGAAAAGCCCAGCTTATAAACATGAGGTCAGGACTCATTCAAGTCCATAAGCCTACGTTGATCAGCTGGAAAAAGTAAGCCTTTCCAAATTCATATAAGCTCATAATTCTGCAAAATAAGATAATCCAAACAACACCTAAAAGTTCACTCCTAATATGAAATAAGATGTTTCCTAAACCCCTATAAATAGCAAAACCCAATAAGCATTTACGAATAAGGATTAAAATTTTAACAACTTATGGCCGATTTCTACCCCCCATAAGAATCCTCCTATTTAGTGTTTGAACTTTGGGGACACTTTTGTGACAAAAACTTCTTTTCAATGTATACTTTAGCTAATCAACTAAACATGCACTGTGTTATCAATCTTAGTTTCTCTTGAATCAGCTTATGAATTTTATAAGCTCATAAGTTCAAGTAATAAACCTATAAACCCACTATTTATGATCAAACAAAGTGATGAACCTTTGTTGGGAAAAGTAAGATTACGGGGGTGTTTGGATTAGCTTATTTTGTGGGCTTATATGCTCTTATGAACTTGGAAAAGCTCATAAGCCATCTTTTTCCAGCTTATGAACATGAGCCAATGACTTATTTTAGTCCATAAGCCTAACTTGATCAGGTGGAAAATATCGGCCTATGAGTTTTTCCAAGTTCATATAAGCTGATAAGTATGCGAAATAAGATAATCCAATATGAAACAACGCATAGACTCATAAGCCCAAAAGTAAGTTCATATAAGATCATAAGTCTACAAAATAATATAATCCAAACACATCCTTAAACCTCACTCCTAGTATGAAATAAGCTATTACACAAACACCCTTAAATATGAAAATCCATAACCCCTAATTTTTTGTTACACAAATCATAGATTATCAAAACACATAAAGTAGGTAGAAAATACAGATTATCAAAACACATAAAGTAGGTAGAAAATACCTAATGATTCGTGCCAACAGACCACAAACCTCATGTTCTTTTAGAGAGAGAGCAACAAAGATCGGTAAGATTTGTTTTTAGAGAGAGAAAAAAAATTAAGAGAGATGAGTGTTGATCTGTTTTTGAGAAGATGTATAGAGAGAGAGGAAGAAGAAGATGCCAGAAAGAGGAAGAAGAGGTAATAATAAATTATTAACCGGGTTCGGTTTCAACCAGGAGGGTCAGTTTCAGGCGGGAATAGTGCGGGTTGACCCAACACTCTTAAATGCATTCGGGTTGACCCGGTACCCCTTTTTAATAAGTTAATAATTATAATTATTTTCCGAACCTAATCCGCACATAATAACCTTACATATCACTCTTGAAAACTAGAATACGGATAACGATAAATAAAAGTTAATTGTAATACCAAAGTGTAGATGCATGAGATTATAAGTATTAAAATGAAAACATGATTTACAAGTACACACCAAACAAATTTACTTAAAATACAATTATTAGTTGTACTTGAACCTTGTACGTGTAATATCACAAATAAAAAGTATTAAACACTGCTAATTCTGATATCCCCGAATATAATTAAACTAAAAAATTTAAATAGATTTGATTCTATGTATAAATCTCGTGCTTGTACAAAACTTATCACTAGCACCTTTATATGTGTAAAGGTTGGATTGATGGGTACGACTGGATCATGACAAAGGTAACTCAATAAGATTGCTAAGGGGTTGTTTGGGATTGCTTATTGAAAATATATCATTCGTTATGAAAACGGATAATCAGATAATCAGCTGTTGCAAAACATGGTTTTAAAATATAGTGTTTGATTTGATTATGTTATTTGATATCGTGATAATCAAATAATCAGTTTCTAAGTGTTTAGCAAATTAGATAATATGTAATGTTTATAAGTGAAATGACTAAAATAGACATTGATATACAATAATGATTTTTGTATTAAAAAATCAACACTAATATCTCATTTATAAAGCATAGTATCAATAGTTACTAGTCTAGGTTTTAAGAAGTTATATAAAAAAGTTTAGTTCCAATTAAAATCTTACAAAAATCTAAAATTTATGGTAAAAACACAAACATATTGATGTAGACAACTTAGTAATGCAACACTAGTAATAGTTTATTGCAACTCAGGCAAAGATAATAAAGAATATTTATATTTATATAAGAAAAAAAGACACTAGCACCAATGAAAAACAAGAGCAATCCAATTATGTCGAAGAGTAGAAATTAATACAAGGGGTATTTGAGTAATTATATCAAAAGTTGATTACTGCGTTTGCTTGCAGCAGGTCCATCCATGCTTTTTCAAAATGACGTTTTGAGACTCTCAAAACGCAAATAATCACTTATCAACTTCTCTCATCCAAAACAAAACGTAATAATCAAATAATCCACTTCAAATCGCAATCCCAAACACCCACTAAAACGGTTGATACGTCCACACCAAAGGGATATAGGTATATATTACAAGGTAATGATGTTAGTGAATATTATGTGATACGACTATGCGAGTTATTAATCTGATCATATATAGGTTTGTTAAAAGGAACCACTATTTCCTATAATTTCTATAAGGCATTGTCTTATAGCAATCAAAGTATCAAGATTAATTTGAACAAGTATGTGCAAGCATATGTGTTTATGTAAGTTTTTGATTGATGATTGAATTGATTCTGTTGTGGTTGCAGAAACAATAACCGCTCTACTTTGCCATCCAGATTATTGGATCTTTGGTTATTCCTCTGTAAGTCATGACTTGCTATTTATTTTATCATCTTGCTTGTGTTTAATACTTCTTAACCAATTTAAACATGGGAGGAGTCCAGAAAATGCGGTATATTTGGCACCGAAGGTGTTCGTATATGGTCAAAAACTACAAAGTTCATTAGACCTTTATGATGCAATGAATTGGTTACTTTGAAACAATAGAAGAATGACTTTTGGTTGATTAATCAATGTCAGTATAATATGATGCAGGTCGATGTGAATGAGAGCTTAAATGAAGGTGAGAAAAAATTTGATAAACTTTCAATTGAAGAACGAAGTTAATTTGATGAAGAGACTTTGATCAATGTCGACAACTTCAAAAAACAAAGTCCAACAAGTGAGGGAACTAACGGGATCTAGAACGAGTATATTGTGGTAATGGACAATACAATAATCTGATTATTTTGACTTCACAAATAATAAGTTTTAAGTTTTATGTATAAGCAGGTTGTGATTCAATACTAGATGTCAAATAATTATTTTATCGACTACACATCGTTAATAGATTTGTTAGGAAGAAATTGATTATCAGATTTCTAGATGGACAAAAATTATTTGATTGGTTTCAAAATAACTTGATTGTACTAGAATCGCATCCATTCAATTGTGTACCATTATTGCCTTCACTGTATATATAAATTCTGGTTAAAGGTTTCGGTCATCGTGGTTGCTAATGGCGTACATAATCTACCACCCATCAAAAGCAGTGCAGAACTAAAGAATGCTTTGGAAAAGTTGGCCTCTATCCCTTCATGCAAAATTATGGTGAGACATGTATGATACACTTTTTAAGCCCTTGGACACGATCTTTGTGTTTCTTTGCTAACTGTTGGCTCATTTTACGAGCAGCTGAGGTATTATGGACCCCACAACAGCAAATGATACTCTTTCTGAGCAAAAAATGCTTGAAGATTATCCGTTGCGCCCTCTATAGGTAAGAAGCAGCTGGGATGATACTTTCTACATGATCTATAGGCGATGAACAGATGCAGAAAAAATTCATTCCTTGGTAATTTACAAAATAAGTTTTTTAGGAAAATGTGTGATTTCGAATGTGTCACTTTTAAAGGATTGTCATACGTTGTGATATGGTATGTGTTTAATAACTATAATAATGAAAAAGTTTAAGAATTTGAAGTTTGAAAATAGTAGATACTTTAAAGTAACTTTCAACCTATGATTCACATGTTGTGGTGCGGACGTGCGGTCTAGTTCTATTTGTAGTCCTAGGTTCTGTGATATAGTTTTATACATGCTTCTGTGGATACTCGTTGGTGTGCTCATCGAGTGTGGTGTAATTAATTTGGATATCCAATGATTTGTGTGTTAGTAAGAGGAATAGAATATACATGATTAATGAGGATATGGAATGGTTACGTTTACTACTCTTTCTTAATCATACGTCTTTAACGCAGACTTATTATCTCTTATTGAAATCGTGTCCCAAAAGCTGTAGGATTTCATTCCTATTTGGGATAAGTATTATTTAGTCATGATCCTATTTTTTGGAACTATAGGATGACTACATAATTATTAGGAATTGTATCATAGTTCTTCTAGGATTACTTCTCTATATATATATAGCCCTTTACATTCCTTCCATAAAACATACACATACATACGATCCTTCACCTCCATAACAGTTCATCCTTATTTATTTTAAGAGTTCCTGTGAGAATTGTTTTGATACTTCAACTGGCTTATATACAAATAAAGGTTTGTACTCTTTTAATATAGTGGATTTTGTGGTCGTCGCCCGCGGTTTTTTCTCCCATTAAATTGGGGGGTTTCCACGTAAATCATTTGTGTTCTTTTGTTTTATTATCGTAACTTTGTTTGGTTGATTATTATTTTGGTTTAATATTCGCTTTTGTACACGCTATGTATTCCCAACAAGTGGTATCAGAGCTGTGTTACAATGGTCACCAAATTTGATATCGATAAGTTTGATGGCAAGATCAGTTTTGCTATTTGGAAAGTTCATATGCAAGCGGTATTAACGTATCATGGGTACAAGAAGGCCCCTAGGAGTTTAGCACACAAGCCACAAGGTATGTCAGATAAAGATTGGCTTGAATTAGACGAGAAGGCTTTAGCTACGATCCAACTTTTTCTAACCCGAGAAGTTCTCCGGGAGGTTTTACACGAGACCACCGCGACTGGTTTATGGCTCAAGTTAGAATCTCTTTAAATGACAAAGAGTCTTGCGAATAAGCTTCGGTTGAAGGATCGTCTTTACACTTTTCGTAAGAAACTAGGTACATCTGTTCAAGACCATCTTGATGAATTTAATACTATTCTCATTGGTTTAAGGAATCTAGATGTAGACATTGATGATGAGGATAAAGCCATATTACTGGTTATTTCTTTACCTGCATCTTACAAACACTTTAAAGAAATCATGTTATATGGTAACCGTGAAACATTGTCGTTTATAGATGTTAAATCTGCTTTGTTGTCTAAGCAAAAGTATGATGATGATGTCGATCCAGAAAGTGGTGAAGGGTTGAATGCAAGAGGTCAAAGTTCTGACTGGGGTGAGAGTAGTAATAAAAATAAGAAAAATCAATCACAGTCACGTGGAAAATATTCAAACAAGAGTTGCAAATATTGCAAGAAACTTGGACACGTTGTCTCTGATTGTTACAAGTTAAAGAACAAACTAGAAAGAGAAGGTAAAGGGAATAACGAAAAGAAACCCGAAAAATCCGCTAAAGTAGCCATTGCCAAAGGTGATTCTGATGGTGATGTCTACTTGGCCATTGACACCAAAAAATCTAGAGACGAATTGATAATTGACTCTGGTTGTACCTTCCACATGACTCCTCATCAAAGTTGGTTTTCCACTTATGAATCTTTTAATGGTGGGAATGTGTATATGGGGAATCATACAATTTGTACGGTCATTGGGAAGGGTAATATTCAAGTTAAGATACTTGACGGTGGTGTTAGGACCATCACTGGAGTTCGGTATGTTCCAGACCTAAAAAGAAATCTTATATCTCTTAGCACTCTTGAGGCTAATGGATGTAAGTACCGATAAGACTTATAGGGTCAGGTTTAATCGGGTCTAGAAAGCGTATCGGGTTAGTTTGACCCAAACCCGATAAACCGATATTCTTATCGGGTCGAGTTCGGGTTAGATTATTTATCTAATCGGGTTATCATGTCAACCCGATAAGACCCGAAAATGTGAGATAATTTTTAAATAAAGTTTTATAAGACCATAATTCCATAAACATAAATGGAAATGTTAGTTTTTTTTCACTGTTACTGCATGTATCTTGTTTGCAACTTAATGAATTTCAATGTAAAAGAATAACTTTGGAAGCAAAAGTTAGCAGTGAGTGTGTGATTGATCAAAAGAAAAGTTATTTCGGATGAAGGCATATAGCAATGCACTGTGATTCTTTATTTGCCTAAATGTTTTATATTACTCTTGCCTTATTGTTGTGATTCAAAAATATCTTGTACTAATACTATATTACGGAGTATAATATATTTATAATATGAGTCAAGTTATTTTGCATACCACTTTTCTCTCACATACCAAGGGACACTTCTCAGCCGTTGATTATGTACGACCAGATCAAAGGAAAAAAACATGGAGGGGCCATTATTGCTAAATTTTGAAACATAACAGAGGGACTAAAAACGTAAATATGTAAACCACCCAAACTACCCCCAATTTCCCTTCACAAAAAACACACACATCAGGCACATTCTCTCTCTCTACAAATTAAACCTTAACAAAAAAAATCCAAAATTCTACGCAAATTAAACATGCAAATCACGAAATGAACAAAGAAATGAAACAATGAACTAGTTAATCAAACGATTCTTGAAAAAAAAAGGTTCAAAACAAACCAATTCATGATCTTATAATCGCGAAAAACGGTTCAAATAATCATGTTTATCAAATTCAGCTTTGGAAACATGGTGAGCTTCTTATTGTTATGTTGATGTTATTGATAATTATTATTTTTTGAATTAAGACTTAATGTGATATTAGCACCATTATTGAGCTGAAGTTTGTATCGTGATCTTATAATATGTTTATGATTGTGATTGTTGTGCTCATTTATTATGTAATTGATAGTTTACTTTTTTCATTTTTAGCATGAACACAAAGTGTTTGATAAAATGCCTCAATGAAAATTAGGCCAACATAGACGTGGGTATAGGTAGATTAGGTCGGAGTTTGTTTGGAATTAACATCATCGTTAAGTGATTGGAGTTGGTTAACGATTGTTCACATTGGTTTAGGTAGTCACAATTTAGGTGTTAGCTTTTGGAACCGGTTCACAATTTAGAAATACTCTTCATGAGAAGAAATAACTAACTTTGTTTATGCTTGTACATGTGAATAAGAGAGTCTACATAGCAGGGCTTAGTGAATTATTTTGATTTCATGAAAATGTTGATAAATGCCAATGCTAAATGGCTCATATGCACCCTGATTACAATATGTGAAAGGTAATGTTGAGATCATGCCCGGAAATATGATAAGGAGTCGATTTCTTTGACTAACAATTCACTTGATACCATTCTTGACGAGCCCTGCTCCTCTCAGCTCTCCACGCTTTTTGTCCAGAAATATTCAAAGCATAAGAAAATTCCTTATTCGTTCTATATAAGGAAATCTATAATATTTGAAATGACTTTAATTGTTTCTTTTCTGCAGGCCACATCATCAAAAGGTTATGTAGAATCTGTACATGTGGCTAAAAGGCATAAAGTAGGAAATCTTGTAGATCAGATCAGTGATTAGCTTGTGAATTAGTAATAAATCTTCTAGGCCTTTTGCATTAAGCACGTTGTTTGATCTTGCAGTACCTTAAGGAAGCAGGATGGGCCGATGGTGGACATGTTATTGCTTGCACTCAACCAAGACGTTTAGCCGTACAGGTACTCGCTGCCAAATTACTTTTTGCTGAATTTTCACTATCTTCAATATTGCTTATCAAATAACTATCTTTGGACCTTGTCGTGATTCAAGGTAGAAAGATAGGATGCTTAATATGAACAAGATGCAAGTGGTAGTTAAATAGCGTGACTATATAGATATGGCTACCCTTAGGATCTGTAGTTTGCTATTACGATCATTACTTGACATACTTATATTCTCGATCATGAAATTCTTGTTCTTAATTTTGACGAGTATCAATAAAAAAACCTGGTCTTCGTATATCTATTAATGTCATGGAGTAATATTTAGTTCCGACTTACTTCTATAGACTATAAATCAATTTTGCATCCTATACTTTAACACCTTTATGCAAATTTGAAAGTTTCTGATCATCGTTATTATGCATCGCGTTAGATTCATTCTTCACAGGATCGAGCCATTAACAATTGGTCACGTGTTGTGACTTCTTGTAGGAAGTTGGATCACAAACCTTTCCTACGCTGTATTTTTTTTTGGAAAATAGGAAATTTACACTTAACATGTTCCCAGCACTTTCAGTAATGTCGATCTTATCGAACTTAGACTCTTTAATCATGCCATCTTATGGTATGCAGGGCAAAGGACAATGGCTATGTACGATATCAAGATGATTACCATTATACTCCACGCCCTTACCTGATCTCACTGTTTTAACCCAACAAGTTGAATAAATTTTCAACTTTTGACAGTTGAGAATGATCCACATGATGGGAACAGAAAATGTGAAGCTCTATGGCCAATCTTCAAAATTGCACACCAGCAGAGTCGCTATATCTTTGATCTTTACCATCGTAGGAAAGAAATTTCAGCTGAACTGTTCGAGTTTTGCTTAGATTAAGGCTATGTAGACCGTAATCTCATTGCCAAATCGAAGAAGGCAAGTTTTTATAATTGATTTTTTCTTGATTAAATGTAATGAGCTGCTTACGGAAGATATTCTATGTCGCATAATTGTTTATTTTGCAATATTAACTCATATTAAACCTTGTATTTTGTAGTCCAGTATTTGGTCTTAAGTAAAACGTGTTATGTACTCTATGCTCATATGCTTCTTGACATTTTCCCCTAAAGTAAGAACACTGAGCATGTTGTGCTTTTTATTACATCACTTTTAATTACTTGCTTATATACTTTTATCACATGCACGTCAGCACATGTATAAATACTCATACCTTGATGAATGTTACTGTATGCTTACAAGTAATTTTTTTGAAAGGATGTTTATGATATATAATGAAAAGTCACATATTTGAGTTTACATTTTTCCTTATTCTCTTCATAACAACTAACATGTGCTATAGTATATTAGTTTTGGTACAATTGTTGCAATGAAAAAATATTTGTAACACCAATATCAATTTCATTTTGGGACATCCTTTTGGCCATTTGGTTTCCTGTTATACATTGTTGTTTCAAATTCACATTTATTTATCACCGGTGATATTATAATGTCAGGGGTGATAATGTGAACATTTATATATTAAGATTCACTCGTGGCATAACACTTATCACCCATGTGATTGTAATATCATCGGTGATAAATACAACCTTTATCAACTAAGATTCACCCGTGGCTTAACACTTGCTACCCTGACATTGCTTTATCTCTTCCTCGTCCGGATGTTTAGTTGCAAACTAGTTTGCCAACTTCGTTTTTGAATGTAACTGGAAAAAGTGCAAAAAATTAAGTTTGGCCAAAATGAAGTGTATAAAATATGTAAATAAAAAAATATTAAAACGTTATATATATACCCTGAAGGATTCAAGTAATCTTATGATATTAAGTTAAGAACTAGAGAGAGAGAGAGTGGGATTTTTCGTCCTGACTACATCAATGTACTTTCAAATATTGTTCCGATATCACCAATATGACCCTACAATGACTATATTATCCTCGTCTTCCCTACATCCACTCAAAAACACCCTCTCACTTTAATATTTATTTTCTTTTAAAAATAATTCAATCTTTTATTCTTTAACAAAGATTACACCATAACAATACTTTATCTTCATCTTCTACCTTTTCAAACCTGGATTCCGGCCATCATCTCCGGCTACCAACCACCAACGCCATATAAGTAATTCTCTTTTTATTTTACAGGTTATTCATTTCCTTAAAACTAAATTCCCATAACACGTACAAAAAACACGCCATCAAAATTTTCAATTTTCCAAATTAAACTAAAAAAATCCAAATCATATATACCAAATTTTCAAAGATTTGGAAAAAATAATATGTGCAAACAAGACCCGTACAAAGTCAAAAGACATTCTATGTATTATAACAATCATATAGTAGTAATATATACACAAACATCAATAAAATAAACATCAATACCACTCAAATCTGATGTCATCAACACTAATACAAATCTGAAGCATATGAGAAGAAACCTATTTTGGATAGGTTTAATTTGAGAAGAAACCCACAAGATCTTTATTTTTTTATGTGTTAATCGAAACACAAAAACATCAACACCAATCAGATTCGGGGATCCGTCATTAGCGTTATTGTCAAATCTGTTGTCGACGCCAGAGTTGTTGTTGTCGGATCTGTCGCCGCGGGTGTGTTTGTTCTTGTCAGTATATTGATATTTACAAATGGCTTATTATGAAATTTTTAGGATTTTGTGGTGGCTAGTTGATTTGGTTTTTAGATTTTGATTAATAGATCATGTAATTTGTTTGGAAGTGAGTGGTGTTCTTGAGTGGATGTAGAGAAGACGCGAGTAATATAGTCATTTTAGGGTCATTTTAGGGTCATATTGGTGATATCGGAACGATATTTGAAAGTACGTTGGTGTAGTCAGGACGAAAAATAGTTCGTTGGTTAAGTCGGGACGAATTGGAAAGTTTGTTGGTATATTATGGCTTTTACCCATATATATAGCCAATGTTATAGGTTGATAAAAATAAGTGAATTGAAAATACAACAATACTTATTGTTCTACTATAAAAAGCAAGCAAGATGGTGATGTTGCACATGTGACATGTCGGGGTTTATACTACTGAACATCCGGACAAGGAAGAGATCCGGACGAAGAAGAGATGAAGCAGTTTGTGAAAGAATGAAAAAAGAGAGATTATGGAAGTAATGAAAAAAAATGCATCTTAACTGTTGAGTTATTTGAATATATATATAATCAGATATGAATGATGTGGTCATTTTATTGCTTTATCACTTTTGATATTACTCATATTTAAAATACCAAAATTAGTGTTACAGTGTTATATCACAAGAGATATTTTTCAGGTAATATTAAAAGGTTAAAAAGTATACTTGTTTGTTTTTGAAATATCACAAGTGATATTAGACCTGTCATATAAATTTATGCAACGCTTGTTTGGTTTTGAGAATACACCGAGTTTTATATCACAAGTGATATTAGACCTGTCATATAAACCGTAAACCCTAAACTTTAAAATATATACTAAAAATCCTAAACACCTAACCACTGAACCCTATACCAAAAACCCTAAACCCCTAACCACTAAAAACAATACAAAAAACCCTAAACCCCAAACCACTAAACCCTATACCCAAAACCCTAAACCCATAACCACTAAACCTTATACCAAAAAGCATAAACCCCTAACCACTAAAACCTATACTAAAAACCCTCAACCCCTAACCACTAGGTATAATATAACTTTAAAATCTATACCAAAAACCATAAACCTCTAACCACTAAAACCTATACCAAAAACCCTAAACCCCTAACCACTAAAACCTATACTAAAAACCCTCAACCCCTAACCACTAAACCCTATACCGATAGTAAAAAAAATTATGTGCTTGTCTATTGCAATGAAAGGCACAAAACCATCTTGTATCTAAAAATATAAAATATTAGAAAACACATAGGTCATAATATAAAAAAATATACAGAGAAATAAAATATCTCAGATGATATTAAATGACAAAAAGCATAGTTGTTTTTTTTATGAAATATCACAAGTGATATTAGACATTAATTATGTTTATGAAATATCACAAGTGAATCTTAGTTGATAAATGTTATATTTATCACCGGTGATGTTACCAAACCACTAAAACCTATGCCAAAAACCCTAAACCCTCCTCCCTTAACCACTAAACCATATACCCAACCCCTAACCACTAAAACCTATACCAAAAACCCTAAACCCCTAACCACTCGGTATAATATCACAAGTAACATATACATAAACTTTAAATCTATACCCAAAACCCTAAACCCCTAACAACTAAACCTTATACCCAAAACCATAAACCATTAACTACTAGGTATAATATCACAAGTGATATTACATAAACATTAAAATTTATATCAAAAACCCTAAACCCTTAACCACTAAACCCTATAGCAAAAATCTTAAACTCTTAACCACTAGGAATAGTATCACAAGTGATAGTACATAAACTTTAAAATATATACCAAAAACCCTAAACCACTAATCACTAAACCATATACCAAAAATCGTAAACTCCTAACCATTGGGTATAATATCACAAGTGATATATACATAAACTTTAAAAACTATACCAAAAACCCTAAACACCTAACCACTAAACCTTATACTAAAAATCATAAACCCATAACCACTAAACAATATACCAAACCCTAAACCCCCTAACCACTAAATATAATACCATAAGTGATATATACAGAAACTTAAAACATAATACCAAAAAACCTTAAACCTCTTACCATTAAACCTTAACAACTAACCACTTAACTCTATATCAAAGCCCTAAACCACTAACCGCTAAACCCTAAACCCCCCTCCCTAACTACTAAACCCTATACCAAAAACCCTAAACCCCTAAAAACTAAAACACACCTATACCAAAAACCTTAAAACCCCTAACCACTAGGTATAATATCACAAGTGATATATACATAAACTTTAAAATCTTTACCCAAATCCTAAACCCTAACCAATAACCCTATACAAACCCCTAAACACCTCTTAACCATTAGGTATATATATTTATATAAACCTTTAAAACCTATCAAAAATCCCTAAACCATATTTTAATGTATACTGTTTGTTTTTGAAAAATCGTAAGTGATATACGACATTACTTATGTTTACGAAATATCACAAGTGATATTAGACCTGTCATATAAATTAATGCAACGCTTGTTTGGTTTTGAGAATACTTCGAGTTTTATATTTACAAGTTTGCTTCTTTTTTTATTCATTTTACTATTTTTAAGTGACACTTGTTTATCACTTGTGATATAATATTGTATCAAATTATTTAAATGATTTGTATTAGTCACTTTAGAGGAATATCTCAGGTGATAAAGTTATAGAAGGTGAAATTAGCCACTTTAGAGTAATATCTCAGGTGATAAAAGCAATAAAATGAGCAGAAGTAGACATCATTCGTGCCTGACTATATCACCTGAGATATTATTCTAGAATGACTAATTTCACATTATGTTACTTTGTCACCTGAGATATTCCTTTAAAATGACTAAGGCATGCCATTTAAATATTTTTCAACTTTGATATAATGTTATATCACAAGTGATAAAAAAGTTTCACTTACAAAATAGCCAAAATAGTAAGAATAAGCAAAACTATAAAAATAAAAACTTAATATTCTAAAAATCAAACAAGTGTTGCTTTAATTTAGCATTGCTTTTGAGAAAAATAAAAATTCACCTAAAGAGGTTTAACCATTTTATTCCTACTAAGAGTATAGTATCACAAGTGATAGATAAGATTGATTACATATTAAAATTTTCACAAAGAACACAACTTTTGAGCAAAGTTTCATTCTTAAGCAACCCTGAACCGACATTTTCAAACATTTCTTGTGCTTGTCTATTGCGGTGAAATACACAAAAATCATCTAGTGCCTGAAAAGTATAAAAATATTCGAAAACACATAGCTGATAATATATTAAAAAATATACAAAGCAATGAAATATCACAAGTGATATTAAGGGTTAAAAAGCATACTTGTTTGTTTATGAAATATCACAAGTGATATTAGACATTAACTATGTTTATGAAATATCACAAGTGATATTAAACTAGTCATATAACAAATTGTCACAATCGTGATATTTGACTTAATTTATGCTTATTAAAATATCAAAATTAGACATGTTATATTAATGAGGGTGATAGCAGCCGCGCGTTGAAAATTTTAAGCATATTCAGGTCTGGTTAATCGGGTCTAAAATTTTATCCGGGTTATTCGGGTCAACCTGAGTACCGCGAATACTAAATAGAGTCGGGTATTAAGTTGAATTTTTTTGGCTAACTCCTGTTTGGGTCGACCCGATTGACGTTCACTTAGAAAAATATATTTTGAAGCAACTCGAACATATGTGCCTTTTTTTAACCTTGTTAAACCTTTTATTGACGTTCACTTTGAAAATTATATTTTGAAGCAACTCGAAAATTATATTTTGAAGCTTGACATTCACCAAGGACGTCCCTTAAAAAAATCAAATCCAAAATACATAAATGTTATACAATTAGCTACATATAATTAAAATCCCTAGTTAGGAATAATACAAAACCAACTGAATATTACTACAAAAGTCCAATTCACAAGACCATGAGTTGCAAGGGTATCTTACAAATGTAGATGGAAAAACAAGAAATTCTATATTTTTGTAATTATTAACAATAGCAATAAAACTGTTTGTAATTGGGAGATTAAAAAGCTCAACAAAAAGATTAACAGGCTAAGGCTGCAATATGACGTCCTACTACACTTTCCTTTCTCCAGAATGCATATAGAAGAATATAATCCTACTATGTGTATAATAGTCAATACCAGCACACAACATAACAGAGAAGAGATGTCAACAGCGCAACTAAGATGACCATGAAAGGCTATGTGATAGGAAGGCATAAGCATACCTTGCATTCAGCACCATCACATGCTTCAGCATAGCATTTAAGTCTCCAAGTTGCTAAAACAATCATTAAGAAATTAAAACATGTAACGGTGAGTATCTTTTAACAGTTTACGATGGTCAATAAAATCATTTCTTAGCTAAAAATAGGAACTCTTTATATATCACACCTGTAAATTCATTACGACTTTATAAGAGATCTCATACCATGCTACATGTAAGACAATCCCTCATTTTAATAATATGACAGCGTGAGGTGTAAATTGGCAAAATATGCAACATGATACTCCTGCATGTCTCTACTGTCAATCTAAATGAGTACAAAAGCTGAAAAGTGAAACTCCATAAATTGAGTAAAAGATCAACTTCAGAGTGAAGTCATGTTGATTGTGCACGAAACACGATAGAAGCGAAGTACATTATCTGTATCAACTTAACAAAGGCTTGAAAATTACATTCCGCTTTTTTCCTTCAGCAGCCGTCCTCTTTCTGCGCGGTGATGAATATACCAAGTGTAAGTTGATTACACGCGAAGCACTTTTTCTTCTTTGCATGGTTAAGAGAAATCCCAAAAAAACGTATCATCACAAAATCACATACAAAACATACATGCCTGGAAACTAGTAACTCGACAAACTACACATGATTAACAGAGTAAACATCCATATACTGGAAAAGCAAGAACAAAAGTAAAGTTATATCAGGAATAATGCATACGTCTACTTAAACAAATCTTAGCATGTTGACAATGAGTATCTCCCTTCCATGTACTATGATGATGATTATTTAACGTAAAATCAAGTTTTTCCACACAATTTACAATGTCAATCCATTTTTAACTGTGTTCCTTTTCTTTCCAAGACTAATTTCTCAAGTTGATTTGAATATTACATACTATACTAAATAGTAGGAGCAAGCACTCTTATTATGTTCAAACTTCTAGATGGGGACAAAAATAAAGAACCAATATGTCATTACGCAAAGTGTGTCTGACGATCCCTGGTGTGTGTATTTGGGCCTATAAAAGTTGGAAATCAGCACAATGCAGCCAGGAAACAAGGGTCGTTCAATACATCAATACACATGTCAATCAACCATCCAACTAGTAATTCGAACATGATTCATTTATCCAACATCAATAACGATCATATTCCGGGGTGCTTAATCAATTAAGTGTTAATAAGTTACTACAGTTCACATGATGTTTCTACTAGTTCTAAAATCCACATATACAAACACACCAACAATGTAAAACAGAGGGAATTAATAATCTAACCTTGAAAGCACAATGCTCACAGAAATATTGCTTGCATTTGGTCACAACAGGATCAACAAACGGCTGCCGACAAATAAAACACGCAAACGGCAATCCATCTTCATCATCCTCAATCTCTTCCTCCTCATCTTCCTCGTCATTATCACCCCCTTTCAACGCCAACTTCCTCTTCCTCACCTTATCTGCCTCAGCCCAATCCCTCTCCATCTGCCATCCCGACTTATCCTCCCCACGATCATGCATAAACTTACAAGAATCACCATACCCCGTCTCCTTATAATCCTTACAAATATATGGCTGGTAATCAAATCCCACCTTATCAGGAGCCTTTTCACTCAAAACAAATACCTAAACACACCAACCATTCAAAATCATCTACACACCAACCATTCAAAATCATCTCAAATCAGAACTAAGCACATTGTCATACATATTCACTTCAATTTCGCCAAAAATAGCGAACCTGATTTTTGTTAAATAGCGTATTGTAGCTAACTAAAAGCTCACCACCGAGCTGCCCACCACTTCTAGAATTAACAAACACAATCACAGGACAAGTGGGAACATGTGATTGCTTCTCAACTTGTGCATCCCTCTCTTAGGCGTTTCGTCGAACACCTTTCATGCATCAAATTTCCATCACTTCAACCATCCCAAAATGATATCATACCAAAACCTAATGCTACTCACAATCTAATACATAAACTAAAAGTATCAAAGTAATGATATTCAATTATTCATCATCGAATACCCAAACGAAACAAATAAGATTCATAATCTAATACAAAATAAAGATCGATCATTAACCTCTTAATTTACATACTAATAGAGTAATTAGTATGTGTGGGTGATGGCGGGTCACGGTTGTGGTTAGCTCATTAGGAGGTTTTGTTGCTGGTTTTAGGTGATGGAATAAGCAGATGATGGTGAACTAATTTTTGGAGGGAAGTTGTTGGGAGAAAAACACACGAACTGTGCGTAAAAGTGAGGAAATTAAAAAAAAGACTTTAAATAGTTGGAGAAAATTAGGTTTATTAAGTTTAAATCTTAGATTAATCCTCGCCATTAGATCAAACCCAAATAGATGGTGAGGATTTATCCCTTGGTATGTGAGGAGAAACTGGTATGCAAATGAACATTTCTCTTATTTCTTCATTCTTTATTTCAACACGTTATTAGTTTAAAATATCAGTGTGCTTTTGTATGGAAAAGTATCAAGTAACAATACTAATACTATTACTACATTTAGGGTATGTTTGTTACGCGGGTTTTAAAAATGGATTTGGGATCAAAGTCAAAAAGCAACGTTTGGTACGATGCAGCTATGAAAATATTTGGCATGATGCCCATGTATGATGCATTTCAGAATCCCCGAGATAAATGATGACTTTTGAAAATACATATTGTAATTTGCCTCTTAGAAAATCGTGCATGATACTTCCAGCCACATATAATTCTTTTTCTTTTTTTACAAACTTTTCTATACCACAACTTTTTTTATTAATTTTTCTTTTTCTTATTTTTTAATTCAAAATGATATATTTTTAATATTAAAATAATAATATATTTGTATTATAATATATTTTTTCTCTCATATTCAAATCTTAATTCAAATTATAATCTAAATCCAAATTCAAATCTTAAACCCACGTAACGGACCCTTAAGCTTTTAAAAATGCTATTTTTATTGCCTAGATAGATTGAAGTCAAATTGAAATAATACTAGACATACCATAATAAAATAGATCATAAATAAATAAAAAATTCATTAGATAAGCAAGCGGATTTCCTTATAAGTTACATATTTAAGTTAGTAACTATTTAATTTTAAACCCTATAAGTATAAATCACCGGCTATACCCGGTCACATTACAAACATTCTTACTATAAATACCACATACTACATCCTCTCATATTACAACCACCTTAAAACTTCCAACATGAAAACCATAACATTACGTCGCTCATCAGGCGATGAATCAACCGGTAGCAAGACTAAACGTATCGCAACGAGTGTATTTCAATCGGTCACTTTTTTAGACAATGTAATAAAAACTACCGCTCGTATAAAATATAAAAAAGAAATTACAATAATAGTGACATATTCAGATTAAAAAAATACTCTGCGACATGAGGACCAATACATAAGCCCATATAAAAAAAACAAATTATTAAAACATCGAGAACGAAAAAAAAAACCCCGACCACCCCGGACACAAATAAAAAATATAGAAAGAAATTAAAAATAAAATTTTAACCGCAAAAATTAACCCCCCGGGCCTATTAAACATGAGACCGAAAAAAAAATAAACCAGCACCATAAACAATAAAAAAAAAAGCCCTGCAGTAACGCGCGATTCTCATTGTAAATCCCTATGTTCCCATAATATAATATAAAAAACAAACAATTAAAAGCATGAGGCCCAGAAAAAAATACAACAACCTTCAACAAAATAAAAAAAAAAACAATAAAAATAATATTTCCTCGCGTAGAATAAAACGACTATTTTGTTCCACAACGCTACAGGTGCCCCCCGCCCTTTGAGCTCACCAAATTTGGGCCAACCCATTTGTCTTTTTTTTTAGGCAATGTAAAAAAAAAACCGCCTTCGAATCATATACCCAAAATAGAAAAAAAAATTACAAAAAATATGACTTATTTAAGAAAAAAAAATACTCTCGCGATATGAGGCCCAACACATAAGTCCCATATATAAAAAAACAAACTAATAAACATAGACTTAAGAAAAAAAACCGCAAAAAAAAAAATAGACAAGAATAAAAAATAACTTTTTATTTACAGCAAAAATAACAAAACCGCACTATTAAACAGAGACCGAAAAATAACCCATCACAAAATTACAATAAAAAAAAAAAAAAATGCCATGTTACCTCATAAAATTATATTAAAAAAAAAAAAACTCGTATAAGCAAAAAAAAGAAACCTTAAACTTGAGCCCAAACACTTAAGCCCATATAAGAAAAAATAAACAAATTATTAAACCAAGGGAGGCTTTAAAAAATAAAACCACACAAAATAAAAAAAATAAAAATAATAATGCCCTCGCAACTATACTACGCGAAAAAAATTAACGACCACCGCAAGCAACGCGCGGGTAATCACGCTTGTTCTTACTATAAATACCAGATACTACATCCTCTCATATTACAACCACCTTAAAACTTCCAACATGAAAACCATAACATTACGTCGCTCATCAGGCGATGAATCAACCGGTAGCAAGACTAAACGTATCGCAACGAGTGTATTTCAATCGGTCACTACGTTATGGCTACTATGTGCTAACCAAGCCATCATAGCTTCACGAAAAATCAAAGATAACTCCAAGATTTCGCCTGATTCACCCATGATCCAACGACCCAAGAAGCTCATCGTGTCGATAAGCAACAAGGCAATGAGATTGAGTCATCGAAAGAAGGGAAACACGAGAGATGAAGACGAGGCGAAACTTGGAGATGATGGATTATGGCAAAGGGAGATTTTGATGGGTGATAAGTGTCAACCATTGGATTTTTCGGGGGTGATTTATTATGACAAAGACGGGAAACGCACGGATGAGTTTCCCATGCGGTCCCCACGGGCTAACCCGTTTTCGGGTTATGTTCCATCTCCGAGGGCTAGCCCGTTTCCTGGTTACGAGACCAAGTTTGATTGGGTACCCCCACATAAACTGTAATTCAGCAGTTTGTTGAATTACTGTCGGGGTAATATAGGATATACTCTTTCGGTAATCTTATTTTGAATGTTGTTATATGAAAAGTGTTGTTTTTAATCGCTTTGATTTTGTTCTAGGATGTTTTTTTTATTTCACAATGGATTTATTGGTGTTTTAGCTATTAAGATATACGAGTAGTCAAAATTGGTAGAACTCATCGCAAGAATATTACTCCAAGTTTTAACATCTTATCTTTTGGTAATAATATATATGCATAATCTTTTAGCAATCAAAATCCGATTTTACTAACTTTGATCAAGCCATGTATATTTTTTGGAATTTATTCTGTATGTGCTTTTAAAACAATAAATATACTTCCAATCTAATATATCAGATAATAAATTCACTGTCTGATAATTTTAGTAAACATGGGTTGAATGAAGAAAAATGATTTTCCAAAGATAGATACCTATATTAAATGAAAACATATCGTGAGAAAATTGGACTAGATATGTTAGTTGTTAGAATAGTGAGGAAGTCGTTGGTAATATATAAAAGTTGAAGTCAATACAATGATGAGAAGTTTTTGTGTGTTGTTCAAATAAAGCGAAGTTTATGTGCGGCCACAAGATCACTAGATGACTTGTTCAAATGCAAGAACAGAGTTTATGTTCAAAGATATCCGAGAGTACTATATTCCTAACATGTTCATTATTATATTTACAATTTATGTAAGGTCAAGAGTTTCCTTCAGCAACATGAAATTTCATGTAATGTAAAAGGGTGGTACTATTAATACCCCCTTACAACCAATACTCTTTCTAGTATCCTTTGTGTTAAAAGGACAACACAATTTTTTACTTTTTTGGTTTCTTATGTTTTACATTTTATAGTTTTTGACTTATAAAATTTTATAGTTTTTGTTTCGCATTTTTTTCCGATAGATTACCCACTTTATTAACAGGAGAATACAGCTTTCTGCTTCGTATTTTTCATGTTTTACTACTTTTGATTTATCAAACTTTATATTTTATATTCCGTTTTTTATATTTCATAGTTTTATAATACAAACAAAATTATAAAAAAAAAATTAAAGAAGGTATTGGTAACACTTTTAAGGTGTCCCAATAACCAACCCCAATGTAAAATACTTTAAAGGACTCGATTTTTCTGAAATGAATCATGTCCGAAGAATTATGGGGTATGTTACGAGTCTTATATAATTCCAACAAAATGTATCTGTAATTTTTAGTCTTGAATTCGTTACTAAATAACAATACTCTTAAATGAAGAGATTAAAGTCGTATCTATCTATCTATCACGAAACTAGATAATTTCATCACAAAAGAATTGAGTCACTTTCCAATCCTTATGTTACGTTTCATGCAAGGGCTTTAAACGAACCGGACGAACATGAACGGGGCCTTGTTCATGTTCGTTCATTTAATTTTAACCGGACAAATAAACGAACACGAACACTTAAACGGACGAATTTTCTTGTTCATGTTCGTTTATTAAGAAAGTGAGTTGTTCGTGTTCGTTTATGTTCGTTCATTAAGAAACTAAACGAACATAAACGATCGAACATAAATAAACGTAGAAAAAAAAACTTTAAATTTATCAAACTATGGATAATATTTTGTTTTATAAGTATTATTTTGTTTAAACATACCAGTTTTAAAAGTATACAATTAAAAGATATCATATACGAACATAAACAACTAAATGAACAAAGCGAACGTTAATGAACGCATAGTCGGACGTTCACGAACATAAATGAACGGACGGAACTTTTGTTCATGTTCGTTCATTTAACTAAACGAACGTAAAATAATGTTCATGTTCGTTCATTTAATAAATAAATGAACATAAACGAATTTTTTTACCGGACGGTTAATGAAATGTTCAGTGAACGTTCAGTTCGTTTACAGCCCTATGCATGAACGTTTAGAAGAATCCGATCATCTTATTTTCAAAACGACAATAATACGTCATTTTGAGCAACATAAATAATATTTGTGGAATAATTTATTTTTTGTAAAAATTAATGGCGTATCTTTACTTTTACATAAACGAGGTTTGTAAACCCGCGCTCCGCTACGGAGCGTGGGTTTTTTTTAAAATGTTCGTAAAAAAAAAGGTCGGACCCGGGTAAATCGGGGCGACCCGGCGCATTATATGCATCCGTGTCAGACCCGGTTAAGCCCAATTCATTTCACTTCCCATCAAATTTAAAATTAAATTAATAAAAGTAATAATAATAAAAAAAAAGTCGGGTCGGGTCCTCCATCTTTAATGTTATTCCAGCTTTGTCTTGTAGGTCCTCCATCTTTAATATGTTTTGTCATAATCAACTCAAAGTATAATTCCTAAAAAATAATAATAATAAAAAATTATAAAAAACGGGTCGAACCGGGTCAACCCGCCAAAATCCGTCGGGAGCCGCCGGAACTCGCCGGGTCAACCCGACAACATTAAAGGCTTCTAATATAAAATTAATAAAAGTAATAATAATTTAAAAAACGGGTCGAACCCGAGGTCCAACCCTCAATCCCCCGAACCGCACGAAACCGTCGGGTCAATCAGGCAAATCTACTAAAGGCATGCACACTTCCCAATTGCTGCCTTTTGTTAAAATACTTAACTAGGTTTTTAACCCACACTCCGCTGCGGAGCGCGGGGTTGTTCGTATTTTATGGCTCTTCGTTTCTGGTAGAGTAGAAAAAAAGCGTATTTGGTCTTTAGAAAACTAAAGCAAACTCCATGAGATAAGCGACTGATAATTCAATGGGTGAGTCAACATTTTAGTCTACATCTACATTGCATCGGGTGTTGCATATTTACCCGTTTCAAAAAATACATGCATACATGGCTGCATATTTTATTGTATCAAAATTACATGCTGAGGATTTTTGCTTCTTTGCAGCCTACATAGGAACTGGATGCATTGTCTTGTTTAGTCTTCTTTCTTTTTTTTCGAGCCCGATGATAATTATGGGAGGAGAGCTCGTTTTGCTGTCCCTGGTTTTGGGGCTACTGTTGTTGCTGCACTTATGGTGCCTTTTTTTGCTGTTTCTGTTTTAGAATTCTTTCCGGGTATGGTTGAGACGATTGTCTCTGCAACTTGTTCGATGATGTCAATCGGCAGTGTGCCTGCAGAAGTCACATGTTGTAGAGTTAGCAATGTCTGTAAACAGCTATATAAACAACGGTGTATGTTATATCTAATATGCCGTGTCGTAAGTAATTGCAAACGTTTATTCCGTAACTAGAAGTGTGATATCAGTTTCAATATTAACTAAAAAGTGTTCTTTTCTTTTTATCAGAACTTATTCTTTTTAATAATGGTGTTCTGGTTCTAAACATGGCTTATTTTTTTTGAAGGCTGTTTTGTTTTTGGAGTGTTGCTATATGTGGTTTGGGTTGCATGACACGAAAGTTTATGCATGATGGATATGCACATGGGGTATGCCTGTGTGATATGATTCAGTAGACATGACTCTACACTGATTCAAAATGGCAAGCAGCAAAAGCATGAAAATGTGTGCCTTATCTTTATTTACAATTGTTATGTATAATTGATATGACAAATGTTGGTTTAGACTGTTATTGGCATTATGTGCTGTTTCCAGTGTATACAATTCTACACTGATGCAAAGGAGTAAGTAACAAAAGCTTGTAAATGTGTGTCTTCTTTTTATTTACACTTGGTTGGTATTTTAGATATGACAGATGTTAGCTAAGACAGACAGTGGCATAATGTGTTGTTGTATTAGCTAACTGTATATTATAAAATTGTGTTTCATTGTGCCTATTTATAGAGTGTTAATTCTAAGTTAGGTGTGCTTAAATTTTATGAAGACAATAAGGAATGATGTCGTTGGCAAAGTGTGCGGCATTGCAGGAGCGTGTTGGTGGTTGGGAGTGGTCGGATATGATGGCGTTATATTGCCGAAATTCTGTAGAGGAGGATACCTAGTTTGCAAGACGCATTGGTGTGTTGCTTCAGGAGATGGAAGTTGCATATGATGAAAGGTTGGATTTTATTCGGGAGTTGGAGGCTGTGCTGGGAGTCGTTGTGGCTGTTAAAACAGCCGAGTTTCTAAATGATGCCTTGTGGAAAGATGAGAGGAGAATGCAGAGGCTACGGAAGTTGCGGATGGATGCGGATCTAATGGCTTATGAGAAAGATAAGTTTACTGAGAAGCTTTATTGTGTTTTGTAATTGTCTAATAAATGTTCTGCTTGTGTGTCGTAATAAGGTTTTAGTGTGTTTTGTGATTTTTTAAGTATTTAATAAATGTTTATGTTTGTGGTAAATTAGTTTTTGTTAGTGATTATATATTTGGTTTCTTTTATTTATCTAAATTTATGGAAAATATAGATAAGTAAATCACTGCAAAACACAAATAAGTAAAAACATTGAAGTCAAGAACTTTTGGAAAGTTTATGATGTCTACTGTTTTTTATTTAAAGAGCACAGGGACAAATGCTTAACAGTAAAGACGTGTGGTTTGTTTTGTTTTTTATGTTTATTGTATTTTGGAGAGGGGGTATAGATGAATAGTGATGGTGCACCGTCTATTTAAAGGGTGGTGAGTGAGTGTATTTTGCATTCACAACGTAAAAAACACAATCAATGGCAACACTATTGATAAGTGATGAGCTACGCAGAAGTGTTAATTCATCGGGTTGGGAGCCGCAGTTCATATTACGGTGTCATAGGGAAATCAGTGAGGACCTGAGACTTGCGAGAGAGATAAATGCAATGTGTGCTCGTGTGACTGCTATCGTCGATGAAAGAGAGACTTTTGTTGATGAATTTGACATACCGGGGGAAAGGTCTGTGCCGAGTAAGATGGGAGAGTTTATGAAGCAGGTTCAGGGTAAAGATATTCCAAACTTGATGAAGCTGTAAATACTCGGATGGGAGTTTGAGCTGAGGGCTCAGGAGAAAGGCCTTTTCATCTAGAAGCTGAAGGGAAACTTAGACTTCTGAGTGTTGTTGTGTAAAGCGTCATTGTCTTGTATTAGATGTGTGCGAATGTTGTGTTTTGTGTAAGATATGCCTGAACTGTGGGAATAATGTCCTTTGTGTAAGATAGGTCTGGACTCGTGTGTTATGTGTCTGTATCAGTTCTATGTATGATATTTGATGTTATAAATGTTGATGCTTTGTTGTTAGAATGATAGTAGATACCTGGTATCTCTGTGTCTTTGTTGGTTGGCTCACCGGTTGTTCCAGTTGGGCTTGTGGCTAGTACAACGCCGGTTGTTGTAGTTGAGCTTGTGGCCAATACAGTTGATGACATCAAATAACGTCACTTTATTATATCATTTATCCCATATGTTTTGCCCACTTTTATATAATTATTGCATTATTTGGTACTTAATTGCTTCAAAGTTGATAAATGCAGTAATTCAGGAGTGTTTTGTGAAGACGAGCTAAAAGGCGCATAATTTGGAGCTAAAATGAAGATATTTGAAGATTGCTGAAATTTCACCAATACGCCGTATCCAACTAAAGAGATACGGCGTATCTGCGCCAAGACTTCACAAGAAAACGCGTTTGACCAATTCCCAATACGGCGTATTCACTTTGTCTACATACGCCGTATCTATGAATATAACTATTCGAAGATACAGTAAATCAAATAAATTGGGAATTATATCAAAGATTTATTACGAACGTAGCGCGCACTCCAAGGAATCCAGCCCAATACGCTGTATCGACCTTGCTGGATACGACGTATCGAGTCTTTTTCAGACACTATAAATAGAAGACTCAAAAATGAGTTTTCAGTGTGCAATATCATATTCTTTATACCATACTCACTAAAGACGAATTTTAGAAGAGAAGATCAGCCACCAAGGTCAAGCATTGATCACGAATCCATAGAAGACATCGTGTAATTTTTACTCTCTTAATCGTTTAATTTTCAATTGTTTGATTACGCTTGTAAAATTACAATGGTTGTGGGCTAATACCCGCCATCTTAATGAAAGTTCAATGTTTGGTTTGTTTTAAAAATCGATTTCTTAATTTCTCGTTGATTGTTTAATTATATTTATCACCTCATACTTGTTTATGTGTTTGAATATGCGACCTATCATTCAACTGGATCTAGTGATATGGACCAAGTAATCTAGATACCGGGATAGCTCTCCATATCGTGTTTCATATTACTGGACCAATAGGATCACAAATAACGTTCTGTCTTTGTCTTTGAATTATGAGCTTAGTTGGACCGGTAGGTGACCCGTTTATGTTTCAGCAATCATGCTCTTAATTAACTGATAAAGATTTGAATAGTGGACTACCAGTATATAAAACACCTTCAAACAATAAGTGGGTAAAGTCCCGTTGGGCTAGGGTTTTAACAGGATCACCACTGCTTTAATTCTCTAAGATAGATTATAATTAAACTAAAGGATGCTTTATGCGGATGCGTTAATTGTGACAGGATTAATCGTGTCTAGGTCTTAGGATGATGTCCCGCCTAAGTCTTAAGAATGATATGCCGCTTCAAGATAAGTAAATCATTGCACTAAAACAAACAAACCAACTTTGAACTCGATTTAATATGGCTAATACAGTTTTTTATCATTTGGCTTGTACCGCTTTTCTATCTTCTAATTTTCTTCTTTCGTGTTTATTGTTTATTGATTTGATTGTTGTCACCACTAAACCTGTGCCAGTCTCTTAGGCTGAAAACCCCCCATATCATTAGAACAACGTATATAGCATAGGTTTAACCAGTAATTAGAACTAACATAGACTAATTAGATTAATTAAAATACTGATAGAATATAGGATTAATTTTCACTCTTAGTGTTCGACACCCTACTTACCACGAAACTCCACCCGATCGGGTACACTGCCGGTTAAAGTGTTGTTTTAGGTTTGTCGGCTAAATATAAATATAAAACTTGGTAATCAAATAATTGACCGTACACGACAGCACACCAAGTTTTTGGCGCCGTTGCCGGGGAGTGAATTAATTTAAATCTTATGCTTATTAGTATTTATAACCCTTAATTAGCATAGTCTAATTATTTAAATTCTGTTTGTATTTATTTGTATTGAGTGTTTAATTGTTTGTTTAAATTTCCAAAATTAATTATTTTTAAAAGTATTATGTTCTGATTGATCACCTGATACACCGTATCCACCAGTTGGATATGACGTATCAAATCATCAACCCAGAACAGCGTATTGAATTCTACAGTCTAAACAACGTATATGTTCTTCCAAATAATACGGCATATTCTATGAACTCAGTATGGCGTACTGGCCTTTAAAAGATACATACGGCGTATTCAAATCAATTGAATACGGCGTATCTGTCATCTGATACAATAGCAGACGTGATTTTTCGTTTTTAATTTCCTGTCTCATGTGTTTTCTTCCCTGAGGACACGTCCTACTGATCATTTGTGCTTAATTTCAGGAAACCATTGACGAAGGAATCATAATGGCGGAACCAAATGACTACATTTCCGCTACCCGAAGGAACTTCATTTCTAACGACAATGAGGGAAGAATGGTCGAGAAAAGTGTTGTTGAAATACAAGGAACATTCTTGGTGAAAGTTTGCGATAATACTTTTAATGGGATAATTGGAGAAAACGCGTTCAAACACATTGATAAATTTCTCGAGGTTATTGGGCCAATCAAAATTAAAGGGCTGACTCGGGACCAATTCAGGCTTAGTGTTTTCCCTGTATCACTCGCTGGAGCCGCAAGTGAATGGTTTGTAAAGGAATGCATTGGCTCAATCACTACTTAGGAAAATTTGGTCGAAAGGTTCGTTTTGAAATTCCACCATCTCTCTGATAACAATGAAGAAGATGAAACCGAGGAGGACAATGACCCAGACGAAATAGACAATGTTCCTGAAATCTTCAAAATCGAAGGAAACCTATTTGACTTTGAGACACCCTTGTGCAAGGCATTCAACGAATTCAACTACCTTCTAAAAATTGACACAGATTTATTTACTTTCAATGTCCAAAACTTTAAAACTTATGATGAATATGAACGAGAGTTGAATAATGATATAGCAAGGGGTCCCGAGGAACCGTGGTCAGAAAATGGGGTACCATATCAACTGTGTGATCATATATGCGAACCATATCATTTTAAGAATGGAAAAACTAAATGGCCCACATGTGATTCAAATATCGATGGGTTCTGTAATGGTGAGGAACTACCAGGAATGGTTCGAGTCGGATGCATGACCTATTTCCAAGATCACAAGTGGTATGATGAACTAGCTGATGGAAAGCTGAAGGAAGAAACCTTAACACTTAAGGCTAAAGTTGAAGGATCATGGGGAGACGCAACTCCCGGGGTAATGAAATTCTGCGCATGGTTGAAAAACAGTTTTGAAAACTTCCATGAGCTAGATTATGATGTATTGGTAAAACTGGAAGAATGTTGGTGGAAGGTGAATACTCATGAGATCGCCCCATTTACTCGTATGGAAAATTTTAGGCGACCATAACAATATAATAAATTATAAAAAACTGAAAAGGCTCATGATCCTTTACTTGATGTCTACCGTAATTTGGCAGAATTAGGAGCAAGCAAACAGAAGAGCAAGCAACGTAGGTGATACTCAAGAAAATCAAGGACATAAAGAACATAAGGATAATCCAACTCTTAAACCATCAATTTGCAAAATCACGAGATTCGAGATGATGAAGAACTCATTCAATGATGACGAGGAGTACATTACCATAAAAGAGTCTGAACACCTCAACCATTCAAAGGATAGCCTCAACACTTATCGAGAACTTTTATGTCCTATAAATGAAGGATGGGTTGTAGCGACACCGAATGAATAAAGGACAAAGAAAAGGTCAAACTTAAAGACCGGCTGAAACAAAAGTGCTTCCCGGGAGACAACCCGGTCATTTTAATTGTTTGTTGCATGAGTCTGTTTTCCCAGACACTATATATGGCGTATCGAATCCCTCTAGATACTGCGTATGGACCGTGTCTGGGATACGGTGTATCAATTAAAAAAACTCAGTATTTGATTTCCAGTAATTTAATTGTTTTTTACACGGTACAAGATACGACGTATCTAGGTTTTGGATACGGCGTATTATCCCTGTAAACAAATACAAAAACCGAAAAAAAAAAAAAATCAGACCAAAAAAAAAAAAAAAACATAAAACAAACAAAAAACCGGAAAACAAAAAAAAAAAAACCCAAAAAAAAAAACAAAAAGAATAACAAAAACAAAAAAAACAATACAATTGTGTGTTTAATTGTTTTTTTGTACCATTGTAGTGAGATAGAAATTGCACTCGTCTTTTAACCTTTTATGCAGGACCTTGCTTAAACTATGATATGGTATATTCTGAAAAAGACATGTTTTAAATTTATCCAGGCATTCTGAAGCCCTAGTCAACACACTTTTCGCTCAAGAAATCATCTTGGAGAATTATCACGAGCAAAACATCAGGGAGTTTTCCATTCTAATTCTATTTCCCATATTATTTAATTCTTTTATCTATACAATGAGGACGTTGTATAATTTAAGTAGGGGGTGGAGAATTAGAACGTACTTGTCCTTTTTTTTTACAAAATAACATGCAAAATGCTTAAAAATAGGCTAAATTTAAAAAAAATTAGCATGACTTTTGTAAAAATCACTAGTTACATTACCTAGCGCACTTTAACCCTAGATACATATTATGAGAATTAAGCCTATTCCGTTTCTAAATGCTTACTAAAAATTCCACAAAATTATGAGTGTGTCGGTGATGTATGGAGACTTTAAGAACTTGGCCTGGTATATCACCTCAAGAGCCCACAATGATGAGTACTATGGATTTAGATGGAGTAACATGTTAACTGGTAAATTTCTAGGATTAAACCAAAAAGCCTACATGTTGTAAAATTAACTAACTACACTAGTTAGTTAACCCCCGTGTAACCTTTTGTTTACTCTCACTTTTAGAGTAAGATCCCATAGAATAACCTGTTGAGCCATTCTTTTCTTTTTCTACACCAAATTATATGTTTCGTTACACCTTAGCCTACCCTGTAGATTAAACCTATTTTAATCAAAGTTGGCTATTCTTTTCCGTGTAAAGTTTGTATTTCCTACACAAGGTGAAATTTTTTCAATGTCTATATTGGTCTAGAAAATTGCACAATGCAATGGAAATATGTGCTCGATGTTTTTGCTACTTTTGCATTATGAAATCAATGGTCTCGAAGAAGAAGTGTTACAAGGAAAAATTATCCTGATTAATTATGATAGTGAAGACGGTGAAATTACACCGAGATTTACGATGTATTGCAAAGCAAAAAAAATAGAAAAAAAGCTGCAAAAAAGGAAGATGGATGAAAAATAGTCGGTTCATTATGCTTATACCGAAGGAATTACTTGGAAGGATCAATTATTCGTTGATACGTTACAAAAATTAACGATGTAAAGTCTTGTAAAAAGTTGTTTGAAATCACCACTTATTCCTGTAAAAGTATGTAAAGAAGGCGGAATGTAAGAGAAGTTGAACCGTTATGAGAAATGTCCAACTTAGGTTGTGCTATGTCAATTCTATGATCGGGGGGCGTTATTGTTCTATATGTTCGAGTCTTTATCATGGAACGGTCGGGGAAAGTTACTAGCAACCGTACCTTATTTGTTGGCTTAGTCTATTTGTTTCCTGAATTTTGTTTAACACCCATTTACTTCCCTTTCCTAGCAACTAACCTTAAGATCTACTCGAACGAGGATATGTACGAGCCATGCATGTCTTTTCCGTCGTTACGGCCATGTATGCGTGACTCAACTGCCTTGTTGGATGACGACTTTCGGTGAAGGTTAGAAGCTCCATACCCTATATCGTTCTTCATCCTAACTGCTGGTTAAACATGAATGAGGATGTGATCGAATTGTACATGTCTATTCCGTCGTTACGGCCGTGTATGTACGATTCAGCTACCTTGTTGGTGTGGTACTTTTGGTGAAAGACTGTTTGAATGATCAACCCTAAGCCCTCTTAACCCAATTTATCTTTTGACTTGTTCCTCCTTGGCTCTAGTTGTGGAAATGTGTATCCTTGCCAAGCTTATGATAGAAAACTAATCATGACTGGGCAAATGAGCGTACCAATTAAATGTTGTACCCTAAATTAGTTGAGTGATCTGAGTATTTTCATTTCCATATTTCATGAGGAGCTTAGTTATGTACAGGTGATTAGGACAAATTGATGCTTTAACGGAAAAATCCTTAACTTCGGTTGGGACACATTTTCATAAACTTTTCTAAAGTCTACTTGAGGACAAGTAGGATTCAAGTGGGGGAATATTTGATGACATCAAATAACGTCACTTTATAATATCATTTATCCCATCTGTTTTGCCCATTTTTATATAATTATTGCAAGATTTGATACTTAATTGCTTTAAAGTTGATAATTGCAGTAATTCAGGAGTATTTTGTGAATACATACTAAAAGGCGCATAATTTAGAGCTAAAACGAATACATTTGAAGATTGCTGATTTTTGACCAATACGTCGTATCCAACAAAAGAGATACGGCGTATCAGCGCCTAGACTTCACAAGAAAGCGCGTTTGACCAATTCCCAATACGGCGTATCGAGTCTTTTTCAGACACTATAAATAGAAGACTCAAAAACGAGTTTTCACTTTCAGTGTCCAATATCACATTCTTTATACCATACTCATAAAAGATGAATTTCTGAAGAGAAGAGAAGCCACCAAGGTCAAGCATTGATCATGAATCCATAGAAGACATCGTGTAATTTTTACTCTCTTAATCGTTCGGTTTTAATTGTTTGATTACGCTTGTATAATTACAATGGTTGTGGGCTAATACCCTCGGGTATGAGCCATCATAATGAAAACTCAATGTTTGGTTTGTTTTAAAATCGATTTCTTAATTAATTGTTGATTGTTTAATTATGTTTATTACCTAATACTTGTCTATGTTCTTGAATATGCGACCTATCATTCAACTGGGTCTAGTGATACCTAAAAATAATCTAGATACTGGGATAGCTCTCCATATCGTGTTTTATATTATTAGACCAATAGGATTACAAATAACATTCTGTCTTTGTCTTTAAATTATGAGCTTAGTTAGACCGGTAGGTGACTCGTAATGTTTCAGCAATCATGCTTTTAGTTTACTGATAAAGATTTGAATAGTGGACTACCAGTATATAAAACACTGTCAAGCAATAAGTGGGTAAAGTCCTGATGGGCTAGGGTTTTAACATGATCACCACTGCTTTGATTCCCTAAGATAAATTATAATTAAACTAAAGAATGCTTTATGCGGATACGTTAATTGTGACCGGATCAATCGTGTCTAGGTCTTAGGTTCATGTCTCACCTATGTCTTAAGAATGATATGCCGCTTCGAGATAAGTAAATCACTACACTAAAACAAACAAACCAACATTGATCGGGATTTAATATGGCTAATACAGTTTTTTATCATTTGGCTTGTACCGCTTTTCTATCTTCTGATTTTCTTCGGTCGTGTTTATTGTTTATTGAATTGATTGTTGTCACCACTAAACATGTGCCAGTCTCTCAGGCTGAAAACCCCCCCATATCATTAGAACAACGTATATAGCATAGGTTTAACCAGTAATTAGAACTAATATAGACTAATTAGATTAATTAAAATATTGATAGAATATAGGATTAATTTTCACTCTTAGTGTTCGATACCTTACTTACCACGAAACTCCACCCGATCGGGTACACTTCCCGTTAAAGTATTGTTTTAGGTTTGTCGGCTAAATATAAATATAAAACTTGGTAATCAAATAATTAACCCTACACGACAGCACATCACCTTCCCCATAGAGTCTAGAAGTGGGCTTGAGCCCAATATACACAACCCATCCTTAATATCGACTAACAAGTTATAATATCGATGAAAGACAAGGCGACACTCTAAAACATACCCTATATATATTGTAAGCATGTTGAAACTTGAAAAAAGCACTTTCCCTTTATGTCATGGTAAAACTTGATTAAAACGAATGATGTGATTAATCAAATTGAATTATTCTAATTATTAGTTAAGGAACATTTGAAATAAGAAACTAAAACCACTGGCAAATGAGGAGTATTTAGAGTCACATCACGAGGGGCTAAATTACACACTAAACTTAAATTCTTCAAACAACAAATTAAAGAGTGGCATAAGGATCCTAGACAGCATGATATGACTCGCCACATGTAGTTCAAAGGATGATCATGTCGAAGCAGATAGAGAAGAAAGGATCCGATTGTTGCGAGAAATTAATGACATTGCCCACTTTGAATCTATGTATTTGCGCCAAAAGGCTATTTAAAAAAGGGATATAGAAGACGACGAGAATTCAAAATTCTTTCACGGTATGATCAAACAAAGAAGACGGCGTCAAGCAATTCAAGGAGTCTTGGTAGACGGTATTTGGTGTTTGGATCATTTACAAGTAAAAGCGGCATTTCTTGATTTTTACAAAGATAAATTTTAGACACATGTATGTCAAATTACATGTAGCTCTCATTCGTCTTTTAAAACCATTGATTCTACGGCAAATAGTGAATTGGAGAAATCTGTTACAAGTGAAGAAATAAGAATAGCTGTTTGGGATTATGGTAGCAATAAATCTTAGGGTCCGGGCGTTTTTGTTTCATTTTCGAAAAACGTTTTAGGATCTGATCAAAGTGGACGTCGAGTTGTTAGGAATGTTTTTCACCTTGTCTAAAATGCGAGTCGGAGCGAATTCGGGTTTCATTACACTCTCCCAAAGGTAAACAATCTTATATTCATTAAAGATTATCGTCGCCTATTTTGCTAATCGGGTTACAATATAAAATCTCATCTAAGGTTCTAGTGAACCGATTAGCATCTCTGGTGAACAATATTGTTAGTCATGATCAGTTGGAATTTATTGTGGGACGTCAAATTCTTGACGGTCCTTTTACCTTGAGTGATGTAATCATTTGGGATACACAATGCAATAAGAAAATTATGATCTTCAAACTTAATTTTGAGAAGGCATATGATTCAGTTAATCGGAAGTACTTGGATTATATTCTCAAGCAATTTGGATTTGGAATGAAATCTATTCTCTTTAATGGTAGTCAAACATCCGAATTCTCTATCAAAAGAGGATTGAGACAAGGAGATCTGCTATCTCCTTACTTGCTTATTCTTATTATTGAGGGTCATCACCACGCCATCAAGGATGCGATTCAAGCAAGTTTAATAGGAGGAGTTAAGGTAGGTATGTCGGGGTTACGATTGTCCTAATTTTTTATGCGGATGATGTCATTATGATCACGTAATGGAACCGACTAGATACTGATAATATTATTCGGTTACCGAATGGTTTTTTCTTAGTCTCGGGTTTAAGAATAAACATCAACAAATCTAATATCTTTGGTATCGGTGTCTTAATAGAAAATAGAAGAGATGGCATGTCACAGGCTGTTTGTTAGGTTCGTTACCTTTCTCTTATCTTGGGCTTTCAATCGGGGAAATATGAATTTGGTTGCTCATTGGCAATGGATGCTTGATAAATTAAAAAACAGATTATCTACATGGAAGGCAAGACTTCATTCTATTGGAGGTCGTTTGACATTAATAAAGGCGGTGTTGGGAAATGTTGGTATATATTTATTGTTGATCTTTAGAGTTCAGTAAATTATTTTTAATTTATTAGAAAAATGATGGCCAAAATTATTCGGGGTGGAGATGAAAACTCAAAAAATTGGCTTGGATTAAATGGGAAAACATTTTGGGATATCTTGAAAAAGGAGGTTTAGGTATCAAAAGTTTAAAAGCTTTCAATCTTACTCTGCTCTCCTTAAAAATGGAGGTGGATGATGATTTATAATCCGAATTTATTATGGGTTCATGTCATCAAAGCTATACACAAAGAGGACGCGGTTTTAGATCTAAAAAGTTGTAACACGGATGGTTTATGGGCAAAAATCACTGGGTCCATAAATCATTTACATTCTAATGGCATTGTTCCTAAAGAGGCGTTGATAATTGTTAGGATTTGAAAAAGTGTTTGTTATTCAGTATAAATTGGTCTTGTAATATTAATTACTTTTGTTATTTATTTACATGTAATAAGGGAATTTAGTCAAACTTAAGAAAAATTGACCAAATTAACAAGTAGTTGGTATAAATAGGGAGGAAGACCTCATTAGTTTTAATCTAGCCATTTGTAATCCTCTCTCCTCATTTTCTCTCTTATCTTAATACAAAACAACATTTGATAAAATTCTTTTCTAGCTTTCTCTCATTACTCATAATCATCATATATGATCTACAATGCATAAATGATATATAACAAGAATAAAGGTAGGTTGTGGCTCGCATGTGAGGTATTTGATAAATTACTGGATCATTGAAAGTCCTTTATATGCCAATGGTATAATAAAGTGTGTAGGTTGGATTTGCAACCTCACTGTGTGCTTCGCGACCTTTTTGTAAGTGGGATGTGGTCTTTGTAGTGGCGATGAGAGGTCACAGGCCCGAGTAATGATCTTTTCAATCAGACAACGAGACTTGAATGCGAGGACACATTTTGTTGGAACATTGGCAGCACCAGGTTGTTTACAGTTGGAGCTACAAGAAATCACCTTGACAATCTCATACTACCGGCATTGGATATTCAAACTCGCTAGTCCAAAATTCTCCCTAGAAAGGTAAATATTTTCTTATGGAGATTAAGACACGATCGGATTCCACATCGCTTAAATTTGTCTCGTAGAGGATTAGATATTTCATCGATTTGTGTCCAGTTTACTCAAATAGGGTGGAATCAAATGAGCATCTCTTCTTCTATTGCGAAGTGGCTTCAAACATATGAAAATTGATCCGTATTTGGTGCAATATATCCATCTTGATTTTGAACTCTCACTCAGATTGGTTGGATTGGATCGAGAATCTTCGAATATCCAATGGTCTTAAGGAATGCATGATCCTAATTGTTGCTACTACTTGCTGGCGTCTTTGGAACTATCGCAATTCTGTCACATTTATCTCTCAAAACACGAGAAAATGGGACATTTATATTTGTGTTCGTCATTTTTCATTAATAAATAGTAGAAGTTCTAATCGTTTAGCTTGGCATGATTGGCTAAGAAAATCGTTAGTAATTTTTTTCTAGATACTTGCTAGAAGTTTTCTTGTGATATATATCTTTTTGCCGTCCAAAAAATAGTTATAAGTATTATGCATATGAGTTATTTTTTGTTAAGGATAAAAAACACAACAACCATTATGGGGTTCAAGGGTGATTGTCTTATAAGATCTACATATAATGAAAGCATTTTCTTAACAGTAAATTCACTTAAACGTTAGAACTTAGAAACAACATTTAAAATTGCGATGTTTAGTTCATAAATCAAATTCTGATAAACATATAAACTAGATTTAATTCTGATAAACATATAAACTAGATTTAAATTCTGAGGGTTTTTGTTAAAAAGATCTTATGGCTAAACAATCTTTGCCTAAGCTTCGTCTATTAATACCTTTTTTGCGATTTTTTTGAGGGTTATTGTTTGTTGTGTAAAATATTTATTGATAAAAAAACGTTCTTTATTTTACTCACACCCATTGTTTCGAATCATAGAATGACTTGTTCCTTTGCATGTTATAAAGTCAGAAGCTACAAATATATTCTATCTTATACTTTTTAAGGAATAAAAGAGTACGATGTATTTTAATTTTTTTTCGAACGGTTTGTTAGTTGTTGGTGGTTCAAGTCCAGCAGTGACATCCAATTGGACAGTATGTTGTACCCTGAACCCGCCTGTATTTCCTCCAATTCCGCATGAAGGGGTAAAAGTCCCGGGTGAGACTCGAACTTGAGACCTCCCCAGCCAAACATCTCCTCCCCAAGCCCCTAAGGAATCTTGGTGGCCAACTGAACTAGCCCAGTTGGTTAAAAGAGTACGATGTATTAACTATGATCCTAAAAAATGGGCCCGGAATCATCTTACATTTTTTAATTCCGGCTTAGCTGATACTAGAACCATGATAGTAGATATGTCTAATACTATTCGGTTACTGAATGGTTTTTTCTTAGCCTCTCTAGTTTACAAATAAACATCAACAAATGAATAATAAATATTTGTTTCGAATCAAACAATGAATAATAAATATTTGTTTCGAATCAAACAATGAATAATAAATATTTGTTTGTTAAATTTAAGAATAGGTTTGCGTAAGATCCCAAAGAAGCATCATTTCTTAACACTAAACAAAGACCATTAGAATAATTTATTATTTGTTATGATACATTTTAGAATATTATATTCTTTGGTATGATCAATTTGTAGAAAATATGCAGCTAAATAATACAGAAAATGTCAACATGACTTGTTCTTTTGCATGTTATAAGTCAGAAGCTAAAAATATATTCTATATATTATACGGTACCTTTTTAAGGAATAAATTAGTACTCTTTCATGTGATGTATTAACTACGATCCTAAAAAATGGGCTAATCTTTTCGCTGCGTACTCGTGATATGTTTAATTGTTAATTAGTTATAAAATCACAACAGTGGCATCACGAGCCATCGTATATGAATTTGTAATTACAAGAATAAAATTGGACAAAAAATTAGGGTTCTTGATTGATTTTTTAAGCCCTTTGGGCGTTTTATGCATCAAGATTCGATCTTTATGCATCAAGATTCAATCTTTATTGGTTATAAAATTAATTAGACGAATTCTAGGTTATATGCAATTTTATAAATAAAACTTGATGTGTTTAATTGTAAATTGATCGGGTTTTGTGTTTAAATTAATTGTTAATTTGCAATCCATGATAAATACATGCAATTTATCATGGAGAGATATGTGATATTAATCTTGTTAATTGTTAATAATTTTATGCAAATATGATGATCAAGACTTAAACATAGAACACTAAATTTATGTGGTTTCGATCCACGACTTTAAAAGCTAGAGAAGACCTTGGCAATGTCTTAATGGGGCCTAAAAATTAATTTATGTGTTATGTGGTGTGTAATTTTTTATAAGGCTTACGCAATCGATTATATCGATGATTGTGGCCGAAGTTTATAGGACGAATGAGCCTTATACGGATACATACATGTTTTAATTATTAGATAATTAGGATCATTATGAATATTTTAAAATCTAAATCTTTTATCAAGTTTCGCGTTGATGTACTCATTCCATCGAAGACCCATAGTACATTATCCTAGTCTAGTGGGGTCATAGCCGAAAGATAAACCTCAACTTCTTGTCTAGTCGTTCTGGTTCCGTTTATTCTGTTCTTTAATATGTGTAATTCCTTGCAATCTTTTCTACATCTTAGAGGTGAGTTAATAGCCCATTCTTTCACTGTTCACATACTTATTACAAATCTTGGGGAGAATACATGCTCGCTACAACTTGTTTACATATACATTTACAATCCTTTTACATACTTGATTTCAATTACTTGTTTAACATACTTCCTTTACAATACCTTGTGATGAGATACATCACTAGTTATTCACTTATGGATACTACAACTTGATTATTCATTCAAATGATTATGGATTTACTTAAGTTGCATGAACTGTTTAATTACTTTAAGGTAATTGCGAATGTTTATAAGATAGATCTATTGGGGTTGACATCCCCGATCGGGTTGACTATCTACACTTGGTAACGAACTGTTATAACATGTCTTACATTGAACAACATTTTTACATGAACATTTACTTTGATTGTCTCGAAGTGGAATGACATTCGAATGTGAAAGCATTAACAGTGCCAGCAAAGATTGCATACAAACAATCAAAACGCAGTTTCATAACATAGGTCTGTAATCGTAATCAGCATAAGGTTACGATTATAATGGATACAAATGGTCCATGCATACATTTCAAATCTGGATTTAAACAAAAGTACAATACATTTTTGACTAATTAAGGGTTGGAATAGTCATCCAAACTTACAAATCTTTGATTCAATATTTTGCTTAAAAACATTTATGATACTATTAGTGAACAGTAGTCACTAAACATTTTACATGGTACTGTGATGATACATTAGAAAATACATTCATTTAGAATTTACAATCATACTTATAAAAATCTATTAACTCCACCAACATTATGTAGACACTTTTTAGCATGTTTTTTCTCAGGATGAATAGATGCTTGACTTACTTTATGGTGCATTGATGTCTAAAATTGAAAGGATTTTCATTCATTGATTTCTACTTACATGCAAATGAATCAAATCCCTTGAATAGCTTCAAGCTTTTCAATGTGATGCCATTAATGGTACAAATGTTATATTCAATTTCAAGAAAATCAACGAGATTACATTTCATACGACACATTTTAGAGGTCGTTATCTGATCTTGTGCTGTTTGTATTATGACGTACCACCCCGGACACATTACTGTTTGCACATATTTATGGGGTGTTACACAAAAGACAAAGACAGAACGTTATTTGTGATCCTATTGGTCCAGTAATATAAGACACAATATGGAGAGCTATCTTGGTATCTAGATTACTTGGTCCGTAACACTAGACCCAGTTAAATGATAGGCCACATATTCAAACACATAAACAAGTATGAGTGATAAACATATTAAACCAATCAACGATACATAGAAAACCGATCTAAATCAAACCAAACATTGAAACTTTCATTAAGCTGCTAATACTCGAGGGTATTAAGCCCACAACCATAGTAAATATACAGGCGTAATCAAATAATTGAATCGAACGATTAAGAGCGTAAAAAATGTACACATGTCCATCTATGGAGTCTTGATCAATGCTTTACCTTTATGGAAGATCTCTCTTCAAAAATTCGTCTCTGATTAGTATGGGTATAAAGAGATATGATTCTTGACATTAAAACTCGTGTTTGATTCTTCTATTTAATAATTGGCTGAAAAATACTCTATACGAACGCGTATCTAGATAAGTTCGATACGGCGGGTGGGCTAGAATCCTAGAGAGCGCGCTACGTTCGTTAATAAATTCATTGATATCAATCCAAATTTACTTCAATCAATTTATCCTTTGAATAGTTTATCTCATGATACGGCGTATAAAAGATAGCATGGATACGTTTCGTATTAGGACTTTGTCCAAACGCGTATTTTCTTGGTGAAGTCTTGGCGCAGTTACGCCGTATCAGTTTAAGTTGGATATGTAGTATAGGTGAATTTTTAGAAATCTTCAAATGTCTTCGTTTTAACTCTAATTTATGCGCCTTTTAGCTTATCTTCACAAAACACTCCTGAATTACTGCATCTATCAACTTTAAACGATAAAAACCAAATAATGCAATAATTATATAGAAGTGGGCAAAATATACGGGATAAATGATATAATAAAGTGACGTTATTTGATGTCATTTGTAGTCATTACAAAGAGCCAACAGAATAAGAGATTCAAGAGATGGTTAACATATTGGTTTCAGGGGAAGCATATGATAAAGTGTTTAATCATCTACATGCACCACTTGAGGGGAAGGTTATGATTATTACTACTGCTAACTCATTATTACTACTACTAGTTTAAGTTTCTACTGCTCGAATTCATTATTCTTAATATGTGTTATGGAGGGTAATTTGAGACATTGGAAAGCTTGGATTAAAAGTTTAATATATTGTTTGTAGTTGTAAAGATCAAAGTTGCATATGTTCACAGTCCCCTAATGGATAATGACAAAAAAGGGAAGATATTACAAAGATGATTTGATATGATTTACAACTTATTAAGTGTGGTGGCATAGCATGGAACAAGAATTGATGACTTCATTGTGTTGAAGATGTATCAATAAGTTCAAAGGAAATCTTAAGTTAAGGGAAAGATTAGAAGATTTTGTTTCATTCATAGATCAGATTTGAAGATGTACAAGATGTTCAAGTGCTTAAGTTGAAGACAAAGCTTGCCGAAGATCAAGCTACTATGGATCTTCTTGAAATCAGTGTTTGTTTTGTCATCATCATATAAGGGAAGATTGTTAGGAATTATTGATTTGATGATACAAAAACAATGATACAAAAGAATGAAACACAAGGGGATAAATTGCCAATGTTGAATTCTACAAAGATGGAGGATTCTAGAAGACTTCTTTAAAAGATAAAGATCAAAGATTAACAATTAATGAAGTTCATGTCATTCTTGATTCCAACATATCATTAGTGAATTTGTTTATCTTCTTATCACTTCTAGAGATAATTATACCATATATGTATAAACACAGGAGTACACACACATACATCCATTAATTTCGAATCCACATTCTTACATGAGATTTAAGATCAACATAGACCCATTATTTGTCATAGATCCAATGAATCAATCTCAACCATCTATTTTTTCATCAAAAATAAAAAACCCACTTTCCACCTCTTTTTTAAAAATAAAATATCTTACAAACGGTAAATCGTCACACGACAAAAAATACACCATCGCGACGAGTATTTTTTTTATCTTTCAGTAGACGGGTGACACGATATACTTTCAAAGAACTTTTTTTCGATTTTTTTTTCAGTCACGAATTGCGAAAATCATATATGATTCGTATAACGAATCATATATGATTCGTATAACGGATCATATATGATTTCATAAAATCATATATGATTTCATAAAATCATATATGATTTGTGATTCCGACGAACTTTTTTTCAATTTTGTTTCAGTCACGAATTGCGAAAATCATATATAATTCGCATGATTCGTATAACGAATCATATATGATTTTATAAAATCATATATGATTTCATAAAATCATATAACTTCATAAAATCATAAAAAAAAGTTCGTCGAAAGTACATAGTGTCGCCCCTCTATAGAAAGATAATTTAATTCTCGTCGCGATGGTATGTTTTGTTTTGCGTAACGATTAACAGTGTGTGAGATATTTAATTTTTAAAAAATAGGTGAAAAGTGAGTTTTTTTATTTTTGATGAAAAAATGAGTGGTTAGGATTGGTTCATTGGGTCTATGACAAATATTTGGTCTATATTGAACTTTTGGCATCACTCTAAAATGTGTGAGGTTTCAAGTTTAATTCCTGCTAGGTGCAAACAACTCTAAGTGGCCACGCCAACCTCCTGAAAAAAAGAGTGTTTTACCTGGTTTGAGTCTGTGTGGCGGTGGGCTCAAACCCTATGGATTAGTCGGCCAATAGGTCGGAAACTAGGGTTACCCAGGAAAAAAAAAACTTTATTCACTCAAGTTTTAAGTTATCGTTAGTTTGCTAAACTCATACAGTAGGTTTTAATAGATATTTGAGAATTGGCACCAATATCTTCTGTAGCTTTTAGTTTAACCCTCACCTTTTGAAACTTGTTATTTGTGGCTCAAATTTTCCATTAGACCATCTAAAAGTTCGAAACCAACCTCATCTATCATAAAAAACCCTATATATTCAGCTTGAAAACCGTCTTACAAAAAGTGTTGTAGCTATGATTTATTTTCGAAATAAGTAACATATGATAACTTACTTTATAGAACAAATGGTGCTATATATCTATTAACTTTATGGATTGTCATATTGTTAGTTTATGGACATAAATTAGTGGATGTGTGTTAGGATCGAACTCGAGATCACAGGATTACACACTTTACGTATGAAGAGTAAATGTTTAATAATTATTTATAAAAAGGTTATATTTAATTATTAAATACACAAAACATATAACGACCGTTAGTATTTAACGGATAATGACTAACGACAGTTAACTAATTAAAGGAAAGGACTATAGATGGAATTAAAGAGATCAAAGATGGTACTAGAATCCCTTAAGGATAGCACCGATCGGCTATAGGATTAGGGTATCCTAATCCTTGTCTAACTTGCTCTCTAAGTTTTCCACACTATAAATAAAGGGCCTAGGGTCATTGTATTCTCATCTCTTGTACACATACAATTCCCAAAGTCTTTTCTCCCTTCTTTTTTGTCAAAACCGATCGGCAAACCATTCTAGTGGGTTGATCGAATTTTTTGAGTATCAAGAAAAATTGTTTTGTGTTTATTACTAGCAAATTGTTTACTTGGTATTAGTACGTGTGTACAAGAACGTGATTCAATCACACTATTGATTGTATCTTGGATTGAATTACAAAACGGTAAGGGGTAATTCCATTAATCCACATAAACCCTAATTAGGGTTAGATCAAGAACAAAGAAAACAAGAACGATTCTTGTGCTCATAGTTTTTGTTTTTAACTTATAGACAAACTTGTTGATCAAACTTATATTGAAAATGTATTAAGAAAGTGTAATTGGTGTGACAACCAAATAATAGAAGATAGTAACAAGACAGTTTTTATCTTTTCTATACTCGTATGCTAAAATGTGTAGTTGTTATATGTAAAATGACATGACGTGATGTTTGGTAAAGAGTTTTATGGAGCATATTAAAACGCTTAGCTTTTAGCGTCAAATACTAAAAAAAATGGTTTTTTTTCAAACGCTTTTCGTGAAACGCCAATTGAAGAACATATAGTTTTATAGCGTTTAGCTTAAAAGATTGTGTGCTTGTTTTTACTCTTTATAATAATCGCTACAACTTGTTATCAAACACTTTTACAAGACAAAAAGATACAACTTGCAACTACAATGACGCGAGAGTTCTCATCTATATTTATCAGCTATTACACTAAGTTGGTGAAGAAGTTGATTTGTAAAAAAGAAATTGATCTACACAGTGATAAAAGCCCAAAGTTGAAATCCCTTTTTTGACATCTTTGTATAAAGCCAAATAAAGTCATAAACAATCAAAGAAACATAACTTTCTACACCCTATAAATATATAAAAAAAGTATAATACAAAAAGTATACAAAGTACTAAGTAATAAAAAAAAAGTTGTAAGTAGTATATATTTCAGGAAAGAAATAGGTATGATGAAAAAAGTAGGCGCAGGATAAGCACGTGTGACTCACTTTTCTTCCTCATTTTGCTAATGCACGCTGCCCTATTTCACACACACACATACACTCCACTGTCATTTTCTCTGCCATTGATGAATGTTCTTCTTCACCATTTTCAAGGTTACTTTCATGTCCTTCTTTATTCTCTTTTATAAAAGTTTGTTAGTTTAGTGTCTTTTGTTTACTATTATCTTGCATGATAATCTTGTTGTGTTCATATTATATAAATGGTGTGTCAAGATTTTGATTTGATTTATGGGATTGTGTTAGTTTTTTGTAACATTTAAAACCCATAAAGAAAATATTCTTGAAGCTTTTTCTGTGATCATTTAAAAATAAAAAATAAAAAAATTTGTGTGTTAAGATCTTTGATTTACCATGTTGGAAGATTAAAGCTTTTATAAGATTGTTTGGTACTTTTTTTTGTGTGACAAAGTTCCTATTTATATGGATTTTGATTGTTTCAAGAATAAGTTTAAAAAAAATATGTTCTCTTTATGGTTCATGGTTTCTGGGATTGTGTTATTTTTTTCATTTTTGTAACATGCAAAATTCATGTCAAAAGCTTAAACTTTTCATATGATTTTGGGGGGATTCATGATAAAGTTCCAGTTTTTAAGGTTCTTGTTTGAATTTTTTTACTAGTATTTTTTTTCTTATTATATGGGATTGTGGTGTGTTAGTTGTTTGTAATATTTAAGACCCATGTCAAAATCTTAATATTTTTATAAGATTTTTGGGAATTCATGATAAAGTTCAAATTTTTAGGGTATATGATCATAAAAATTGGAATTTTGTAAGTCATAAATTTTAAATTTTCAACTTTATTAAATACAACAAATTTTAAATATTTCTTATGATTTTTGTTCAATTCTTAACAAATTTCACATTTTTATGTTTTTTATTGGTGAGCTTATGAAAATGGGAATTTTACAATTTTAAACTTTCTAATAATTATGTTCCTTTTTTGCTCAAACCAACATCAAAAATTTTGACAGATTTGGATTTGATTTCTTTTAGTGTATTATTTAATATTTTGCTTTTATGGAATTTTGCAATTATTATCTAATTGTGTTCTGTTTTTGGTTCATATGATATAGGTGAAGATTGATTGAGCTAAGTTCATTGCACTTAATCATGAAAATAATGCTACATTAGAACCATAAAAACAAGATAATTTTAGGAGGTCAACAACAAGAAGAAAAACAAGTCAACCATGAAGTTTATGAAACTTGGTTCAAAGCCTGATACTTTTTACAATTCAGACTCAGTAAGGTATATAAGTTCATCAAATTTATAGTCTTTTTTTTGTTTAACCGGTTTTTGACTCGACGTGGGGACTCAACTGATTCCGGCACAGGTAAACCTTGTGGTCACAAGGGAATTAATTTTCTCCTTGTTTGATTCGAACCATTGACCTCGGCTTTTGATTTATACTGTATTTTTTTATTAATGTTAGTTACATAACTTACATTGTAAATATTTAATTTATATAATTTAATGAGTATATTTTATTACTTTTGTATTACTCCAGGTCAGTTTCCTCTGAAGTCTCTAGTGATCTTGTAGTTCAAGTCAATTTAACAAGATATTTGCTTCACAAGGTAACATTTTTATAATGGCATTTCATTTATTTGTTTACTATTTTTATGATCTTTCTTAACTTTTTACAAAAAGTGTTATCATAATATTTGTCAAATAATGGAATAAAGTCCAGAACAGTTTAGTTTTTGGTTTGATGCCGAGTATTTTTATATCTTTGTTAGCTGCAAAAGTATGACAAGTAGAAACATAACATCTTAGTGTATAAAATATTAAAATTAGCTAATGTATGTTGTGATCAAATTTCAGTTTTTGTTTTTGGATCAAAAACAGTTTCCGCTTTTGTCGAAGTGTTTGAGGTTACAAAGACTTTGTTCGGAAAGCCCTGAATCAGGCCAACATCACATAATCCAGCTCCCAGATTTCCCGGGAGGCACGGAATCTTTTGAGTTATGTGCAAAATTTTGCTATGGAATCACTATCACTCTCAGTGCCTACAACATTGTATCAGCTCGTTGTGCAGCCGAGTATCTGCAAATGACAGAAGACGTAGAAAAAAGGCATTATTGTTGACAGCTCGCGTTTTCTTGAATTCAGTGTATACTCAATGGTTGGAAAGATTCCATTGTGGGACACTTCAAACCACCAAAGCCATTTCATTTTATGGTCGAAGACTTGGGATCACGAGCCGGGTATTGAAGCTATAGCGTCTAAAGTTCTTTCTAACCCTTTAAAGGTTAGTTTATCACATAGCTATTCGAGGCGAGGGAGGGAAAGAGATGACATGTCATGCAACGGAAGTAAAACTACTACGACCAAAGGGTGGTGGGCTGAAGATCTTTCTGAATTGGGGATTGATCTTTATTGGAGACAATGATCGCGTTAAATCGGGTGGCAATGTGCTGCAAATCTTGTTGGTGATTGCAGTGAGGATTTACGCATCTAAATGGTACCAAACATTTCAAGAAATTCTGAAATTGGAGAAAATGGTGAAAAGTCTCACTCGAATTCAAAAAGTCGATTGCTTTTGGAATCAATCATTAGTTTGCTTCCAATGGAACGAACCGCAGTTTCCTGTAGCTTTTTGCTCAAATTACTTAAAGCAGCCAATATTCTACGGGCTTCTTCTTCTTCAAAAACTGAATTAACAAGAAGAATTGGTGTTCAGTTGGACGAAGCTACGGTTCCGGATTTGCTAATCCCTTGTTTATCAAATGATATGGTATACGACGTTGATGTCATTTTGAACATTTTGGAGCAATTTATGTTGCAAAGTCAAAGTCCACCAACAAGTCCTCCACGAGTCAAAGGGCGGTTTGAGAGGCATAGAAGATCAAGGTCAGCAAATAATGGCGATTTCGAGTTGTTGCAAGAAAGTAGAAGGTCGTCTTCAGCATCCCATAGTTCAAAGCTCAAAGTGGCAAGACTTATTGACGGTTATCTAAAAGAAATTGCTAAAGATGTGAATTTGCCGCTATCGAAGTTCACTGCTTTAGCTGAGACAATTCCTGAATTTGCTAGATTGGATCATGATGATCTTTATAGAGCCATTGATATTTATCTCAAGGTAAACCATATTCTTTCATTCTTACTTTTAACTTAATACATATTCGAAAAAAGATATACATTGACTTTTGAAGTCAAACGCCGTGTTATGGGTCATTTGACTTGGTAATAGGAATTGATCTATGTGGCTTTATGCCCTCGTTTGGAGACAATACCTCAAAAACGACCTAAAAGAGGCTTATTTTTGTTATGTGATTGTGAATCGTATTATATCAGATCTTTGTATTGTGCAGGGCACATCCGTAACTCAACAAGCCCCACCCCCCCCCCACCCCCCCCCCCCCCCCACCCCACCCCAGGTCGTGATCAAGCCGTGACTACGAGTCAATAGCACGCTATACTAGACTGTAGAAGTTATCTAAGGAAGTGGGTACTGCGCAGCACAAAACGAGCTTCTGCCTTTAGTGTATGTAGTTCAAGTTCCTGTTCTTCCTGACAAGACAAGCACTCGAGCAGCCCTGGCAGCGTGGTAGCTGACATGACATGCCCTAGCAACTATTTTAAAGCACTATTTGCCACAAAGATATGCTCAAGACCACCAGGTTCCATAAGCACCAATAGAAGCATGGTGCAACCGGAAGACCAATGGAGTGTTTCGGGGTTTCAGTCACCAAAATCCAATCTTTCCACTTTAAGAATGAAGCTGGCAGAAGACGACGATTTGGATGAAAATTTTCATGAAGGGATCACGAAAGCTGATTCATCAAAGGTGAAGCAACTTTGTTCACTTCCTAATCGCCCTAAACGAATGTTGAGTAAGTTATGGTCTACAAACAGAAGTGCAAGCGAAAAACGCTAAGAACAATATGGTATGTGAACGTCTCGCGGATAAAATTTTATTCTATTTTTTTCATCTTTTTTATAAAAAAAAATGTCTTGTAATCTTTAGGTAATCGAATTGTGAATTGTTGGTGTAATCTATGGTAATAAATAAAAAGAAAAAATGTTCTTGTTATATTCAAACAATCCCGTTCACCCGTATGAACGAGGTATTAGGATATGAAGTGTAGACAGATCATACCCTTACTTTAGGGTAAACCCGAAGTAGGGTCTTGTTATATTCAAGATTTTGGTAAAAAAACATCAAACTTTATAGATCCATGATGGGGGCCAAATGGTATTGATTTCTGAGCACTAGTCTTTTTATACCATCAGTTTTGCAGCCTTCAATAATTCAATTACATTATTAATTTTCACTGAATTTTCTTCCATTTATATTGTTATATGCAAGAATTGACATTTTTCATGTTTGACAATTTGACCAAAGATAGCATCCTAGAGAACTTGCATTATCACATTTGACTATATGTTTATATAGTTAGTTTATGGCTTATTTGGTTTTGGTCTTATGTTTGATAAGCTCACTTTTGTGGCTTATTTTAAAACTTTTCGGCTTATATAAGTTTATTATGACATAATAAACTTATATAAGTTTCGAAATAAGCCACAAAAAGTGCGCTTATGAAACATAAGTCATTAAGCTCCTGCTCTCATATAACAAACAATAAATGTTAAGTTAGCAAAATGAGTTGTTAGTTGTTTATCAAAATCTTTTTGTAAAGAAAAACGATGATAATCGAACACACGACCTATATTCATAATGTTTATTTGCGATTTCAAAAGTAACAACAAGATAACCAATCTCATAATGGGAAAGTTAAAACACTCCTAATTCAAAATTACTAGCATGATTGATTTTTTCACTCCCATGCTTGAATGGTCATCATTTCACTTGTATAATCAGATAAGGAACGTAAGTTGTAAGAATTTCTGAATGAGTGGTCTTTTTTTATTCTTCTTCATAAAGTATATAGTGAGTTCATCTTGTTGTTGACTACTTAAGCACAAATAGTGCTCATCACCAAATGCAAACCTTTGCATCCATGTTCTTGTTTTACAAATTTTCAATACGTAATTGTATGTATACAAAGCTAATAAAGGTAGTGGTCACACCCTCTCGCTTTACATATCAGCGACAACATCAGCTTTTCTTTCTTCTCACATTTCTCCAGTTTTGAACTTTTGGTCACCTTTCCTCTCATCTTTCATTAATCTATTCACTTATACACATATACACAATAAATACTCGCACACACTCACATAAATAATCTAATTAATATTAAGTAACAAAGAGATGCTATGGTTGCTGAAGAGCGGGAGTGACTCACCTTTGTCTTTTTTTATTTTTTCTTGCCGCCTCTCAGGCGTGAGGTGAAGGAGGTGTTTTGGGCTCACTTGGTGAGGGGTGCCTCACTCGGTGAGGGGTCACACTCACTCCATCTGGTCTAAGGAGAACAAACATGACGTGCATATAACTTTGCTACCTAGTTGATGTAGGCTAAATACGAAACACACACAAACTGAACTTGTTGATGCACACGAATACGAGGAGCAATTCTTCTAAGTATTGTTGATTCAACGAATACCGATAATCAGAATACTTTCTAAAATTTGACTTTTCATATATTTCAAAACTGATTATTTCATCATCACATACAACTATTAAATAGGCATAGAAAGTCGTAAACGAGCGTAACAGACAAACGTGTCGAACACTAGCAAAAAATACAACATCCAACAAAATAGAAAAAAACATAAAAACGTAATTAACTCATAAAATAAAGCGTTTTGGGGCCCGAAAGTTCCATAAGCCGTCGTAGAATGTTTACCACGACATTCTCCTCATTGCAAGCTTCGATTTGCCTGGTCATGGGCCTGTAACGAAGCCCCATAGCCCAAGTAATGCTAGTTTTAGTGAAACTTTTTTCTTTACACAGTCTTGAGCCTCCAGAAATAAAATGACCCGTTTCACTACACTTAGACATGCATCACTACTTCTTTTTCAAAATCAACATGCTTGGTTACATTAGATGAAGTTAAAAGTTAGTGAGAAAGTTTCACTTAGGGAAAAAGTGAGACATGTATTGATTTAAGGACAGGATGACTCACTATCGTTAGGTTACAGCTAATTTACCTTTGGATTTACTTAATCAAAAGTTAATTGCAAGCACAAGTCCAAGAAACTTTTGTATCAAATCAATCATTTGTTTTCAAGGAAAAATTAGATAAGAAAGATTTATAACATATCATGCATGCCCTTGGTTCATATACTTTTGTTTTCTTTTTGTTTACAGTTCTTTATAATTTGCTAAGGCTCTATAACCGGTCGTAATTGGAGTATTCGACCACTACTACTAGATTGAACGAATGAAACTGTAATCGAGTATTCGAGTTAACAATGTATGTGTTTAGACTCAGTTGTAATCTAGTATTCTATAAGGATTTGGTTGATGAAATTTTATTGAATGATAGATGTGCAATATGATCAATATCCCTTTCATTTGATGACAATAGACCATCGTAAGTATAATAGTGGAACGCGAAATATACGCATCCGGGACAGATTAAGTTCGATTAATGGTTGTGTTCACCTTTCAGGTTAGTTTTAATATTTACGGATGTCTCAATCGAGACTTGAACACATAACCTTTTAGTTTATACATGACTCACCTTAAGGCAAAAGGCCATTTGATTCTTGATTTTCATCTTTAATTGATATTTTTGTAAAATGTTTTGCCAAGTACAACACATAAACAATAATATCAAGGAGTGAGTAGGTTGTTAAAACAATTATGCTGTTTCTGACATTCAACAAATGATAATTGATGATATGGGCCAGCTTGGCCTGTTGGGCTACTATGTAGTGTACAATGTGATGCAAACTAGTCATGTTCACTTTTTTTTAAATAGGCTGAGGCTGAGGCTGAGGCTTGTGTTGCGGCTGGAGCTAGGGCTTATATTATAAGTCAAAATTGAAATTTGTATTTTTTTTAAATTTGTTTGACAAATGGGCTGGGGTTTTTTTTTAACGGCAATTTTATTAAAAAAACTAGCAAGAAGCTAGAAACATTTCAAATATAAGTTAACATTGGGATTTTGTAAAACAATGTGTCAAAACTAATTTTGCTTTTTTAACTTCTTGGGGTCACAATTATACGTATCAGGAAACTACGCTCATCATATAATCCTGCCTTTCTTGTATTGCTCGAACCAAAAACGATCTTGTTACGAAATCTTCAAACTTGCCACCACAATTCATAGAAGATGCCTTCTAAAACTTGTTTAGCTTGCACCCGGATCTGAATATTCGAAATCCAATTCAACCACTCATCATAAGAAGCAATATCTTGAATACCAATGTCACACCAAATTGAGACTTTACGAATGAGTATCTTTAATAATAGACACAAGGAGAAGAAAATATTTCGCCGTAGACTCAAATGCTCGTCACAAATCGGGGTATTTCAAAATTACTAAAAATGACAAATTAAATAAATTTAGAGTATATGTTAGATTTTTTTGCTGGGTAATGGTATTTAAGTAATTGTCGGTTCAAATGCCTCCGGGCTAACGTTTTTTATCCCATTTTATGGGGTTGGTTGGGCTTATTATAGGAGACTTATGATTTGAAGCTCCTTTCAGTAAAATACGCGTTGACAAACGAAACTTATTTTATAAGCCGACTTATTTTAAAAACCCAAGCCCGATAAGCCCCTAAAAGCTCCTAACCAAACACAGCCCATGTAAATGAAAGTAGAGGCGGAGCTAAGATTTTAAGTTAAAAGGTGTCGAACTTAACATAAAACTATATTAGAAAATGGTTTATAGATGTATATATGGTTTTTATTTTTGAAATCATGATTCAACCTAACACCATAATTATTAAGAATGAATTATATCAAAGAAAAGCATAATTCCACAATGTTGATTCATTGTTAGTGTTGTAGTTGATTTGTTTAAGCTGCTTGTTTTTTAAAATTTTAATCGAATATCTATATGATTAAGGGGGCTCATTACAAAAATTATTTAGAAACTAAAACTATTGGACCTAATAATAACCTAATGAATAAAAAAGATGCTTCGGGTTGGTTCAACACGATTAGTCACGCTATTAATCCTCCTTAAAGAGTTAAATTGCATAAATAGTTCCTTAAAGTCTTGGCAAATTGTATGTTTCGCTCCCAACGTTACGAAATTGCAAGAATCGTCCATGTGGAAACCTTTGGTGCAAGTATCGTCCCGCTAGGGACGATACTTGCAACCAAAGGTTTGCCAAAGGTTTCCCCACAGGACGATCACTTTGCCCAAAGGTTTCACACAGGGACGGATTCTTGCTCTTTAGTAACGTTTGGGACAAAACATCAATTTAGCCAACTTTAAGGACGAATTATGCAATTTACTCTCCTCTTAAAAAGAAAGATTGCTATTACACGCATTTTCCTGATAAATCTCTATAAATATAAGGTCATAATCACAAACTTAGGGTTTCTTTGATCGAATATCATTGTTTCATAATTTTAATTTGCATTAATTTGTTACTCTAACTCTATGTATCATTTCATCTTTGCTCAAATAATTGGTTCGATCCAGTAACAAACTCAGTTTCGCGTATTTTCTGTGGCTCTTTTCCTATTATATATGGTAAACCGAAAACCCTAAGGCTAAAACATATGCATAGACATTATCACCTTACAGGTCTCCGGCCATTTCCGTCTCAAATGTTCTTAGAGCATGTGGGCGTATAGTCTGGAATGGGTCAGACCCAATGGGCCGAACCCGATAAAAGGGTGGCTCACATCCTACGTAACCATAATTCATACTAACCCTTATATATACAAGGGTAGAATCATCCTACCTAGAGAGACCTACACATGTTATTCTCTACCACCTCTTTATATAACATGCTTATACTATTCTGACTTGACCGTCGGAGGGTGGATCCCGGGCTCCGGCCTCGGGTCTCCTTCTAACCGGTTCTTCTTTGTTGGCAGCACTATTCAAGGCATGGGAAGACGCTCGACGGCATCAGGAGAGTCGTCTAGGACGGCCCGACAAAAATTATGCATAACAAGTTAGGCTGAATATACACTATGTTTCGTGTTCTCATTATCAGGAAACGGCAAAAATCAATTCGTTCCAAAAGTCGGTATATCTAAAACCTTCATATTTTGTCTTTTCATTTGTAATTTATGCGATGCGTAAAAAATTGTTTCGTGCTCTCACTCTTTACGAGTAAGCCGCTTATTTATATGTAGAAAATCAACCTACGAGCTACCCGCTCTACTAGAAATGTTTTTTTTGTATTCTTTGACTTCATGAAAGACATCCGTTAGTTGGATTTACCCACATATTATATACTGGCTAAGTGCTTTATCTGTGGACATGGTGAAATTATTGTGATATATCACATAATTATTTTTTCTAAGTAGATAAATATGTTTACTTTCATGCTTTGTTATGAACCTTCAAAAAACCGTGTGTTGCGAAGATATTTTTGTCAAATGGACTTTTTAATTTGATAAAGATATTTCACATATCTTTTTAAATTGGTAACAAGATATTACTAATATTTTTTAATTTGATAAAAAAATTTTATTCATATCTTTTTAAATAGGTAACAAGATATTACCAATATTTTTTAAATTGGTAACAAGATATTACCATATCTTTTAAATTGGTAACATGATATTACCATATCTTTTTAAATTGGTAACAAGATATTACCAATATTTTTTAAACTTGATAAGATGTTATCTGTATTTTTATTTGGTAACAAGATATTACCAATATTTTTTAATTTGATAAAAAGATTTTATCAATATCTTTTTTCTTATTTGCATTCCCGGCCACGGAATTACGTCTTTCGTCGGCCGTAAGTCGAATGTCATATTCGCATTACCCAACCACGGAAGTACGTCTTCCGTCGGCCGTAAGTCGAATGCCATATTCGCATTACCCTGCCACGGAAGTACGTCTTTCGTCGGCCGTAAGTCGAATGCCATATTCGCATTACCCGGCCACGGAAGTACGTCTTCCGTCGGCCGTAAGTCTGCTGTTCATCGAGTTCATGATGGATCTTTTGATGCTGCTGTGGTTTCTCTAGTTTCTGCTGCTTGTGTTGATGCTGCTATTTACTTTGTTTTTGTTGTTACTCAATCCTCGTGTATTGCGAAGATCTATCTAGAAACTTGGAATTAACGGAGTCAAAACCAAGTTTAGGGGAGGATTGTTGGGAATACTTGAAAAACGACTAAGTGTCGTTTCTGCTGTTAGAGATTTTCGTTTCTGCTGATGGCATTAAGTCGTTCCTGCTGATTATGTTCCTGCTGATTATGTTTCTGCTGGTCATGTTCTCGTTTCTGCTGACAGAGATAGAATCTGCTGATTGTTATATATAGACGTAATTAATGTAATTGAGGAATTATAGTTATTTTCTAGTATTATCTCATTAATATAGGAATGAGATAAATTAGGAAGAGATTGATGTATATCTCTTACGTGATTTTAGTTTTCTTGTTGACCAATTTAGGGTTTCTTCTCTATAAAAGAAACCTTTAGCATTAGGGTTTGACACCGATTGCAAATTAGAAAAACATTTTATTATCAATAGAAAGATCCATAGAGGATCATTGTTCATATAGTTGTTCTTCTTTGTTGAATTGTTTAGTTTCCGCCTAAACATTTGCTAGAGTCTCTCACGTATATGCTTGTGATTACATAAGCACTATACAACCACAAAGGCTAGAAGATCTATCTAGTACGAGATCCTAACAAGTGGTATCAGAGCCTGGAGAGAGCCTCTGATAAAGAAGAATCACTCGTTACCACAACAAAACTTTGTTTCTCTAACCGATTAACTATGTCAGAATCCATGCCTACTATACCTACTCAGTCAACATTCACGTATCCTGACCCTAATCCATCTGCTTCACCTTCGTTTACTCAAGATGATACCTCAGAATCTTTCATACCTGAACTCACACAACCAATGCCTACATTTGGTACACCCGGTGGGACATTCACTCAAACTGCTTTCTCACAGCCTGCTTTCTCACAACCTATCTTCTCACAACCTGCTGTTCACTTTCAACCTACTCAACCTTCTCAACCTACTGGTCAGCAGTACCCTAACAATGTCCAGACACAACAGTTTCAACAGTTCCAAACAGCCTCTATCTCTGCCAACAATGCAAAATTTCCTTATCTGGAGAAGGACAAATATGAGATTTGGGCTATGAAGATGGAGTACTGGATACAGAATGCTGATCATAATCTTTGGAGGATTGTTCAGCAAGGGAACAGTCCAAAGAGGTTGGGAAAAGATGCAAGAGGAAATACAATTGTTCATCCTCCTGTCTCTCTTGATGAGCATGTTGCTGTACAAAGGGAGAATAAGGTGAGAACCTTGTTGCTTCAGGCTCTACCTGAAGATCATATGCCCGATTTTCATCATTATGATGATGCAAGGGATATATGGGTGGCAGTTAAGGCTAGGTTTGGTGGAAATGAAGAATCAAAGAAGATGAGGAAGACCATGCTCAAACAGCAGTTTACAGAATTCTCTGTGACAGAAGAAGAAGGCCTACACAAGGGTTATGACAGGTTTCAGAAGATTCTGAGCCAGTTGAACCAAGTGCAGGCAAGGCCAGACAATGATGACATCAACCTGAAGTTTCTAAGAGCACTTCCCTCTTCGTGGTCACAAGTTGCCTTGGCATTAAAAACAAGAGGTGGTCTTGAATCAATGAGCTTTGATGACCTGTATAACAAACTAAGGTCACTTGAACTTGATGTCAGCATGGGTCATAGTTATGGTGTGAAAGTTGCTGCTGCTCCCACTCATTCTGCTTTCATCAGTGCTGCCAGCTCTGGATCAAAGCTTAATTATTCTAATCAACAGAGTATTCCATCAGGTTTTCAGCCATCTGTTCGTTCTGACAGCATAATGGAATGTGTTTTGCATTCTTTTGTTGCTGAGAATGAACCAGATCAAGATATGATCTATGAAGACTTTGACCAGGTTGATCAGTTGGAGATGGAAGAATTGGACTTGAAGTGGCAAATGGCTATGCTCTCCTTGAGGATTAACAGATTTGAGAAGAAGGCAGGACGAAAGATGAACTATAACAATCAGCAACCTGCCAGATTTGACAGAAGGAAGGTTAGATGCTACAAATGTCTTCAATTGGGACATTTTGCTAGGGAGTGTAATGTGAAGACAGTTGATGATAAGGCCAGGTATTCTGCTTTTAAAGTCACAGAAGTTAAAACAGACGAACCAAAAGCTTTGGTCTCAGTTGATTCCATGGTGAATTGGTCGGATCATGCGGCAGAAAACAAGACTGGTGAGGTTGAGAAGGTATATGGGATGATGGCTGGACTTCATGCTGATAATGGTGGTGCTGATGTTTCTGAGCAGGCGCGTTAGTTAAACCAAATGGCATCACTTGGAATTCATAGTGTCGTACCTTGTTCTGAAAGAAGTCTTGGGAATATTTCATCCCTGACTCTCAGTTGGTGATAGCCTGATCTAAAGTCAATCTTTGAGTAAATACTTGAACCTTGAAGTTAGTTGAATAAATCATCGATCCTGGTAAATAGTAACGATTCTTTATGGTGAGTTTATTCAGCTCCCGATAATCGATACACATTCTGAAGATCTCGGTCTCTCTTTTAACAAATACAGTTTAGGAGCTCCCCAAGGCGAGTACCGTGGTCGGATAAAACCTCGGTCTGCTAACTCTTGTATTTGGTTAGATAGTTTCTGCATTTCTGAAAAAGCTAATCTGTAGGGTGCTCGGGCTATAGGTGTTGTCGTCTGAATTAAATCGATTTGAATTTATTTAGTCGAACTGAGGAAGTACGGTATATTTTTAGGAAGACTTCGAAAAATCTCCTAACTATCGATTATATCTTCCAGTCATTTATCGTCTGACTTCTTCTCTATTACTTGGGCTACGAAAACTTGATATCCCCTGGATATATATCTTTCGGTTTTAATATAGGATATGAGGCTTAGTGGGATTTTACTTCGATCACCTCGGATGATCAAAGTTTCACCGTCGATGGGGATGTGTAAGACTTTCTCGTGTCACAGATAATTTCTAGCATGATACTTGGATAAACCAATCTACAAATGACATATCGAAACTACCGAGTTTAATTGGCATGAGATCAATTTCGAAAGGTTGGTTTCACAAAATCAGAGTGCAACCTTAGATAACGGTATTAGTGCCTACTAGGTTTCCATCGGCCATTTTAATGTCATAGGTAGTATCTAGTGTAATTGGTGGGTATTAAGCATAGATAGCCAAGAGATTATAGATACAAAAACTTTTATCGTGAAGGACTATATCTAATAACCATATTAGATGAGAAGGGGAAAGAGTATTGTTTTTAGTGAGAGAAAGGGTTGGATGAACACTTAGAGAGAGAAAGTAACCATATATTAATGTGTGTAAAAATGAGCAACCAACCACCTCTCTAAGGCATGGAGAGGTGTTTATATATTTACAATGGATGGTGGGCTTGGGCTTGCATGGGTTTATCCATGGGCCTTTAGCTAACTAGCCCACTAAGTTTTTAAATATTTCTATAAGAGTCATCTACCGATATCTATGAAGTAACCGAGACTTTTCTAGGATTTTTGTATTCCTAACAATCTCCCCCTAAAGGAGGTCACTTCATGTTACAAAAACTTAAACCTTGCATACTATGCTGAGTCTTCATTCTTGTGCTCGCAGACTTCATTTTCTTTTCTTTTTCTTGTGAATATGGTGTAGTGATCATAGACTTTAGGCTTGAGCTTGTTCATTTAGTTTGGACTTGACATAAATATGTGATCTTTAGCATCTTGAGATCATTAACCAAGCATAGTCTCGTTTTGCCATCTTATAAACTTTGCCATCTTGTGACTTATGACTTGTGGTGGACATGCTCATATATTTCTTGATGTTTGAAGCGATTTCTTTGAGTGTAACCATCTTCCTTGATATTCTTTAACTTTAACACTTCGTCACTTCGAGAAAGACGTTTAGTATCTGAGTGACGAATACTTTTTTAAAATTCTTTGACTTTAATACTTCATCACTTCTAGAAAGACGTGCGGTATCAGAGTAACGAAAGTCTTGAAACATGTACTTGAGCTTTCATGGTATATTTATAACTGTCGGTCGAGTATGAGCATGCGGCTATGGATCTGTGAGTCAGCTGGAACCAGGTACCTCCATGACCATCTTTATATATTCCTAAAATAAAATAGTTAGCAACAAAGCAGGGGGACGAATATGGCTTTGTTATTCGCCCGTGTTTGGTTGGAGTATCCCTTAAAATCTGTGATAGGATGACCTGATGATCAGATAAATTCAATTTAAGAAGAATCTTCTTGACATGATTTCCAACTGTAGTATTGAATCTTTCTAACACATATGTATTAGATTCATCGTACTCAGCATGTTCTCATTATCAGAACGTCTCAAAGCAGACAACACGATAAGAGTGAACCAGTGAGTTACTGTCTCACTGATTAAATAGAAAAATTGATTTGAAAATCAATCAATGTGTCACTTGCTAAAGTTGTTTTGTGACACATCGAGAGTTTCAGCATTTCAAAATTCATCAATCGTAGATCCATAACCTGGAACAAGTTTGATTCATATAGAATCGCACCATTGTTGCTTTCCAGTTGTTCACAAGTTTGATTCATGAGAATCGCTCAAGTCACCTACCAAGAGCTTGTTTGATGTTGGCTCAAGTAGGATTTCCATCTTCATTGTGAATGATATCACTCAGATGTTTTGGCAAAATCACAAGGATAATGCGTAGGACTCTTAATATATATCTTGTTATTCATATTGTGTGACTTAGCAAGCATAATTTGACAAGTGTCCTAATGAGATTTATGGATGATCTCTTTTGGCTCTAGACTCAATAGTGTACTTTGTTTTTTATTGATCAGAGGCTAGAGCAGACTGCCACCTTTTTAATATCAACTAACTCGGAATGAGGAAGCTGATAGAAATGCGTGTAATCTATGTGAGAAATGAAACAAGAGTCTGTTGAGAGACCTTGAGTGGCTGGGGAGGGTTATGCATAGCGTCATTGGGACATGACTATCTTCAATGTCAGGACAACACTTTGTGTTTATGACGATTATGTTTAACCCACGTTTCTGTCTAAGTGTATGCAGGGCTTCTTTCTTTTCACCCTTTATCCTTACATTTATTTTTCATTCTTCAATCCCTTCAATGCTTACTGAGACTTCATAACTAAAACCTTGTTGGGTTTATTCCAGTGTTAGCTCAATCTCAGTCGGCATTATTGCCTATTCTCACTTTTCTCCTTTTGTATCATACCTAAGGACTTCTACACTATCTAGTGGATATCCCTGGGTAGATCCCTCCAGTTCTGGGTGGATCATAGGATTTGAATACCTATGCCTAACCACCTTATAACTCCATAAATATAAGTACATGGTCGGTCTTTTGGGTATTCCATCACAATCAAAACCAAAATCATTGAAAAGTTTAATCAAAGTGTTTGATATAAATATCAAAAGATTTACACTTTGAGAGTTTTTCATCATCACTAAAAGCTCTCCCTTAACATGTGCATCGTAATCGTAGTACATGCTAAGTGTGGAGTGCATTGAGTCCATTTTATTCAATCGCATTTCAATACAAATTAGATGCAGTTTAATCACATTTTTACCCTTATCCAAAAATGGTATCCTTTTGATATTTGGATATCAATTGATTAAACGTTCGGGAACAAAATGTTACACACAATATATAAGGAACATTTTAATGCTCCCCCTCAATTTATGAGGGTTTATTAGACAGTGCCGAGTACAATAATTTGAAAATTTTTGAATTCACTAAGAAATTCTTGAAATTTTTTGTACTCGGCACTCCTTAATTCACTCATAATGTCTATATACATATAACAAATTCACATGTTTTAAATTATTCAAGAGGATTGGACCTGTTTATGATAAGGACATCATTTTATAAATCATATGGTTCTTTGAAGCAGCCGTAAGTCACCTCGTATTCGGTCTCTCCTACAAAACACCATTTCTCTTAAGCTCCTCATTAACCTTTTTTCTTTCAAGAAGTTGTCAATCTGATCTTTCTTTGTCCAAGCACTCTTCGGCATTGTTTCAATTTTCTTTCCAAGTTACAAAAGTCTTTGCTTCAAACTTTGAGTATGAAATAGATCCAGATACATATCTAATTGAGCTTGTTGTGGTTGTGGAAGTCGGTGGTGATGTTGTCTTAGCTTCCCCCGAAACAAGCAATTCATTTCTTGGAGTAGATTCAAAAACTTTTCTTGCAAGCCACATCAAGCACTCTTGATGCATAAAATCCCCAGATATCCAATATAACAGTTAACCCATTCAGAATTTGATACCGCAAACACAAAGTCCATTAAGTCCAGGAGATGTGCGCCTTTTCTATCTTCAGGATTAGTTTTTGATATAAATGTAACACCAATGTTAACTATGTCCCGGATGTAGACAATTATATCCCTATGTTTGGTACCTCTTTTTATCAAATATTTTCTATCATTTTAAAAAACAAGCTTAGTGATTGATTCGGGAGTAGGTAAAACATTAACTTGAAATCAGACAGAATTCTTCTCACATTTTAAATAATTTTAGTTCCTAACACTTCACCCTTGGGGACTCAAATGATGCATCATGACTAATGACGAGATGTTCCATCCACCATGTGATTGAAATAGTGCCCTGAAAGATTCAAAAAAAGACCTAAATTAAAGAAGCTACCTCAAAATACAAAAGAATGCGAAAACCTCAAAAGAAGGCAATGACACTATCAGGTATACATCTACTCCTTCCCCTTTGTTGGTTTCGGATACTCGAATATCAGCAAATATTTATACCACACCAATACTCGTGATTCGTGATTTTAGAATTTATAAGCTTAGATCTATTCAAGTGAGAATGAAATTTAAGGATTTTTTTTATAAAAAAAAAAAAAAAAAAAAAAAAAAAAAAAAAAAAAAAAAATAAAAACAAAAAAAAAAAAAAACAAAAAAAAAAAAAAAAAAAAAAAAATATTAAAAAAAAAAAAAAAAAAACAAAAAAAAACAAAAAAAAAAAAAAAAAAAAAAAAAAAAAAAAAAAAAAAAAAAAAAAAAAAAAAAATATGTAAGATATCCAAAATTCCTAAGGTCTTTTTTAATACTATGAAGTGATGGCAATATTAGGCGTTATGTAGTTTTAAAACTAAGTTAACTAAGTCTTAATATAAAAGTCCCTTATATTTGAAATAATATGACATCTAAAGTTCGTGTAGTTAACAGTCCATTAACTCCCTTGAAATTGTTATCATCATTATATAAAAATTTATTCGTTTTATTCCGTTTGATCTTTATTTTGAAAGACTGTTTAAAAGATTATTTGATGAGCGCTTTTCCCCCCTTAAATAACGACCCGGTTTTATTATTTAAAGAGCTATTGTCATTGTTTGGTGGTCGAATTGTCTTTTAACATCTTTTTGTGATTACTGAAAAAACACTTGATACATTTTGAGATAACCTTTTTCAATGATAAAATAAGATTTCTCTTTTTTTAAACATAGCGCACTGACACGTACAATTTTGGTAATATAGGGAAGAACGTTGTTATGTTCAAAATAAACACAAGCCTGTTGTATGGTAATTAAGTAGACCATGCCCAAGAAGAAAATTCGTTTGAGAGGTCAAGTTTCCTTTTGAATACTGTACCTTTAAAAATGAACCACGGGTTTTGCATATCAAAAATTAATAGAAAGGCCATTTGGCTGTTTTGAAACAGTTTTGAAATTCTGCTCGAACTTCATTTACAGGCCTCGTTCATAATTGAAATGACTTTTTAAGATCCCTTATATGTTATCGTTTTTAGAAGACATGCCATTTTTGCCTCTTTATATATTTTTCTAAATTTTTAAATTTGTCTTTGGTTTTTAAAAGTTTTTAATTTTGTATTTTGTTTTTATAAAAGTTTTCTAAATTAATATTCTTTTTGGGTTTGTATGATTTTTAAGTATATGCATATTATATCATGACTATAATGAATAGTACCACACTATTCTTCAATCTTCATCTGCCAATTGGTTTAGAGTCTCGGCAGTAAAACTTCGCATTCCCAGCTTTGTTGATTAGAAACTTATTTCTTTCTCTTGCATGGGCTTCTTTGAGAAGATGTCCGCTCTAGTTGATACTCCGTTTACTTGACAATAATATAGTTTTCATCACCCCGATTCTCACATGCTCCATGATAACAGTAAATTATATGTCTATATGCTACGTCCTAGAATGTTGAACATTGTAGCAGCATAAGGCAAGAGGAGATTTTGTTATCACTAGTACATTGAATTTTAGTGAAGCCAAAGGCCATAGTCGGTTAAGTTGTGATCTCATCCATGGATTGAGCACAACAGAAAAAACCAGACATAGCATATATATTCAGCTTCCGTATTGGATATGCAGTGTTTTCTGCCTTTTTATTGACCAGCTAACAGTCTATCTCCCAAGAAACTGCATACAAACCAGATGTGCTATGAGTGTATCTTGACATCTAGCATGTTCCGCCATCTGCAAATGCTGTTTAGAGAAATTGGAAGGAATACTTCGGATACCATAGTCCGATTTAAGTCCTCTTAGATATGAAAGATCCTTTTTATCACATGTAGTGCTTTTCGGTAGGTCGGGCCTGATACTCGGCACACATGCATATTAGCAAATTGTAGTCAGGTCTACTGGCTGTAAGATAATTGGAGTGGTCTCCAATCATGCCATGATAGTGTGTACGGTAATCAACAGCTTTTCCTTCTTTTATCCTCTCCAAGCCCTGTTTGGCGTTCTTCACCATGGGAGTATCCACTCGGTCACAAGAGTCAAAACCGTAATTCTATAAAGATTCAAGGGCATATTTTTCCTGGTTAATAAAGATGCCTCTGGGACTTTGAGAAATCTGTAGTCCTAAGAAAAATGAGATTTTGCCCATCATTGACATCTTAAATTTTGAACACATGATTGTTACGCCATATAGGGACACAAGTTCAAGTGTAGGGATGCAGTAAGATAATATCATCGAAATATATTTATACCAGAAGTAATTCCTTGCCTTGCCTACAGATGAACATAGTAGGATCCACTGAGCCTTTAGAGAAGTCTTAGGATATCAGGAATGAAGACAACATGTCATACCACACGCGTGAAGCTTGTTTCAACCCATAAAGAGCTTTCTTTCAGCTTGTACACGTGATATGGGTTATCTGGATCCACAAACCCGTCCGACTGGCTAACATAAACCTCTTCCACAGATTACCATTCAGAAACGAGTCTTCACATCCTTTGGTAGACGACCTTGTTTCATTGTGAGCGGGACAAACGCGAGAAAAATCCTTTATAGCCTCTAATCTTGCAAACAGGAGCAAAAGACTTTCAATTTAAATCCTCTTTTGACGGTAACCACGAGCTACTAACTGAGCTTTGTTCTTTAGAATACATCCCAGTTCATCTAGCTTCACTTTGTAGATCCACTTCAAAGTAATAACCATAACTTTATTTGGTCGGGGTACGAGCTCCCATACTCCAAGGTGTTCGAACTCATTGAGTTCTTCTTGCATTGCTTCGATCCAGCAAGATTGAGTGAAAGCATCTTTATACGTCTTGGGTTTAACAGCAGTGAGAAATGCATCGTAGTAACAAAAAAGAGCTTGCTCATGTAATTGCATCCTTTTGGAAACTAGTCTAGCGAGTTCACCGATTATATTTTCAAGTGGGTGATCCTTAGTCCATTTGCTATTGTGTTCAGAAATTTGGTGATCGGGATGCACAATTGTATAAATAATATCCGATGATGAAGATTGATCAGAATGAACTTCTGGAATTGGGATACCAAAGTACGGATCATTACCCATATGTGCAACTGTTTGATATCTTGATTGTATTCTTTTAACAGCGTTTAGCGATTGATGGGAGGATGAGTTTCGGGTGTTGTTTGAGAGTTACTTAGTGATGGTGCATCTTGGTCAACATTTGTTGAAGAAGGTGAACCAGTTGATACAGCAGGAACTGGTGCTTTCTCTTCTTGAATTTCGGGCATTTGACTTTTAGGGGTCTGGGTAATCAACACTGGTGGAGGGAGTGGTAAATTCATCAAACAGCGGTTTGAATCAAAAGATCCAATCATTTCTTGAAGGTGGTAAAAATGGTGTTAAGGAGGAGGGTTTGGCACGACGTCCTGACTGATTGTTTGTAGGAGTCATTTCATGAAGTAGGTGTCTGAACTAATGTGTTCAAACCATTGAAGTTTAAGCCTCATCAAAATCTACATGATTGTTTCAATGATTCGTCTTGGTACACGATTGTAAATTTAAAATGCTTTCTTTGTGGGTGCTATAGCAAATTGAAAAATACCAATCATCCGCCTCGGTTGTAACTTACCCAAGTTCTCACTATCATTTGTCGATTGCAGAGTGCACCAAATACATGGAAAAATGATAAGTCAGGAAGTTTGTCATGTAAAAGCTCATATGGTGTTTTACTATGACGAAGATGTACGATGGAATGATTTTAGGTGTAATATGCGGTAGCAACTTCTTCTGCACATAAGAATAACAGGACCATTTGCATAAAACAACATTGTGCGGCTGCTACAATTAGGAATATGATTTACATCTTTAACGATTCCATCTCTATTTTTTTGTGGAGAGCGAGCAACAGATGTTTCATGAGAGATTCCCACCTTCTCATAATATTCACGCAAAGTTTGATTAACAAATTTAGTTCCATTATCTGTTCTGATTCGTCGGACAGGTACTTTCTGCCCGGACTTGGGATTTTCATCTTGAAGACACTTGATTATGATATTAGGCGCTTCATTATTTTGACCTTAAGCACTTAAACCATGTAAACCGAGAGTAATCACTCAGATAATGAAGAGGATGTACTTATTTTAATTAACACTTGTGACACGCATTGGTCCACAAAGATCCATGTGTAGAAGATAGAGTTTTTCTTGGTTGGTGTCTTTGAGATTTAGGTTTGTAGGGTTTCTTCTTGCTTTTGCCATTGCTCATCGCAGAAAACGGATGGTCCTTTTCAAACTTTAGCTTAGGAAGACCTCAAACAAGACCATGTCTAGATAAATGGTTGATTACACCAAAGTTCAGACTAAGACAGCCGTCGATGCCATAGCAGGACATAGTCTTTGAGGCCTTTGACAAGAGACATTTGGAGAGACACATCTTATCTCAAGAGACAGAGTATATTATATTGTTTCATTGAGATTCGGTCAAGAGATCGACCACCTCTTGATTATGATATGAAGCAGAGTGTTGTTGGCGAAAAGCAACTTCAAGGTTTGAATCACATAATTGCCCAACGAAGAATAAGTTGTGTCCAAGTCCTTCTACGTATTAAACCCTTGATATCGTAACATTCCTAATCTGATAGTCACCATATCCTAATATCTTTGCCACGTGATCATTTTCGAATTTGACTGTACCTAAAATTTATTGACTCGAAATTGGTTGTCCTTCTTGAGGAGCGATCGGCCGGTCATATGTTTGGAGCAGTCGGAAGTCATAATATAGAGGGAAATATTTGGATTGACCTGCATTCATCAAAAGAGGAAGATGGGAACATCGGGAAACTATGGATCCACAAGATTTGATTGGGTTCCTTTTTGTTGCAGATATCAGATTTAAGAACCTTAGATTTGCTAACATGAACATTAGTTTTAGATTTCCTAGGTTTCCTTGAGTAAACAAATGTTACGACAGGCTTAGGTGTTTCATTTTCTAGAGAAGTTGGTTTCCTAAGGGGCACTTCGGTAGTTATGGTAATCCTAGTTAAAGGGCACATATTTCCTACTATAGTGAAGGTCTGACCAGTAGGTCTCCAAGTGTATCCTATATTTGTGAACACGTTTCTTGTTGGTTTCTAAACTTTTCCCTTTGAATTTTTCTTAACATATTTAGAGTTATTACGTGCATTCACCATGATTGATAAAATCAAGAACACACAAATCATGATTATCAGAAAGCATGCAACCATCACACTAAACATATTTAAGTTCAGAACTCGCATTAAGCTTGGAATGCTGCACATGAGTAGTTCCTTTAGGTGCAACAACACAGTCTTTATTTTTCAAACTAGATTTAACTTTCCTAGGTAGGCTTCTAATTTATTCTTCTGAGTACTACTTGGTGTTTGTGAATCATTATCTTTCTTTGTTATTGCTGAAGGCTGTGATTCTTTTAGCACTAGTAGACGGTTATACTCTTGTAGAAGGACAACATAGGTTTGTTATAAACTAGTTGATGGTAAAGGCTATTTTTGTGATTGTGTTTCGAGGATGTGACGGAACTTTGTGATATACTCTTTTTTTCTTGTTCTTGTGGGTCGTAGCCACTTAATTGTTCACCAGAGTTGGTGATACTAGGGAGGTTTTACTGATGTTTGATAAGCCAACTCCTGAATAGTTTAGTATACCTACAAGTTAGATTCTAAGAGTGATCTAGAGGATAATTAGCTATTAACATGATCAAACTAGATCCCTTAAGAGCTGCAAGCTTCTTACTGAGTGTTGCTTACTATTAGGCAGAGTGAGCTATTCTTTTTATTCAAACAATTTAGGGGTATTGGTTCACATATCCATTTAAGCATCTCTAGATTAATAGTGTGTTTCGTAATAGCTTTATCAACTAGAGCTTTTCCTTTAAGTTTTCTTAAGTCATCCTTGAGAGTTGTAATTTTCAAAACTTTTTTCCTGAAGACTAGCATTTAAATCGGAGATTTCCACAGACTTTAAATGAATTGATTAATTAAATCATCAAATTGTTCTTTTATCGAATAGGTAGTGTTTAATCAGAGTCATACTGTCGCGTATAGTATGTGTTTCAAATGCTCATTTCAGCAATAAGTTGCTTAGACACCCTATGATCCAATTCATTATTTATTGTTTCAATCTCTTCTAAGTCCTTTTTAATCTTATCTTCATACATTTTTCCACTTAGAGTTTTAATTCCCTCTTTCAACTTCTTTATGACTATGTATTTTTCTTGGGACTGAGCTTTCAATTCATTTAATTCAAACAATTATTCAAAACTTAGAGCACTTTGATTTGAAACGGAATTGTCCCTTTGAAAAATTTCCTGATTATGTTGAGTATCAACTTCTAAAGAGATGCAATGTTTTTCAAGAGTGGTAAAACTTTTGAACAGTTTATCGTAAATCTCTTTTTCAATGAAATCCTTTTTGTTGAGAAGCTCAGTCTCAAGTTTGAGACACTTTTCACATTCATGCACATTCGCAGAAGCAATATCCACAAAAGAATTCACAATAGTGTTCACGATATCTTTGCTAACAACTTGTTCCAAGAGTCATTCGTTTTTGTTCAAAACTTGATTCATTTTAACTTCAAATGTTTTTGACTCTAAACGATGTTTGTTCCATAGCCCTGGGCTTATTATCTGCCTGTTCCCCATTTGGTGGAAGACATTTTGGGACTTTAGAAAGTTCATCAATCAAATATTGATCGAATGTATTAAATAAGTCCTTCAGAGCTTTTACAAATGGAATTATTTCATCACTAAAACAAGCTTTTGTTTGTTCAAACCCCCCACAAGCCTTCAGTGATGGATGTGGGTATGGTTCTTTCTTTGACAACCACATCAAAACAAGCAAGATGGTGTTTAAGTTTTTTCAAACTTGTATTAACCATGCTGACTTTAGAAAGTTCTTTTGGAACCTCAACTTTGGTGGGTCTACTAGAAAGAGTAGGATCTAGAGAATTTACAGAATTATGAGACCAAAAGGCTTGTTCAGCAGATAATTTAGTTTGTGGAAGAAATCGTGTTTCAAAATCTTGAGAAAGTTAGTTAAGGACAACATAATCGTCTGGGTTGTAGTAGTGATTTCTTTTGAAACATCATAGGATCCTTTTGTTTTAAAATTATTTTTGAACGACTCTCTTCAGCAAGCATTAGGGTCTCTTCGGAGTCAGGAATCACAATAACACTTGTATTCTTATTAACATTACCATCATAAAGATTTGGTTCCAACTTCTGAGCTTTCTTTAGATAGAAAGGATTTTAAAAACCTAGAGCTTGTTTAGTGGTATGATCATAGAAAAACTGAGGTTTCGTCAACATGTGAACAGTTTGTGCAGGTTGATCTCATTTAAAAACAATATTATATTGCTACTGTTTAATCCTCTTTTCTAAAGCAATCTCTCTATCTATGTTCCTAGATTCTTCTTTCTTAAAATCATCTTTGAGAAGAGAAACTGTTTGCATTAAAGATTCTTTTTCTTTTAAATGTTCAGAAAGAGTTTGTTTAAGACGATCAATCTCTACAGACTGTGCACATGAATCTGAAATGTTGTCTTTACATGTTAACGCAACATTTTGTCCTTCGTTCAACACTTTAACATGTTCCTTATATCTTTCAAGCTCAGCAGTTAAAGTATCATTGACACTTTTATTTTCTAGATTTATCTTGGTACAATTAGCAACTTGGGTTTTCAGTTGTTCAATCACAGATAATATCAGTGCATCTTGTTGTGCAGAAGAGTTAGAATTCTGAACAGCTGCCTATTGTGACTCGATCACATACTGAGAATAAGGAATGATATTGGTATCACTGGTTATTTCAGTCTCTGAATGATTCACAACATTCGACTGTTCAGAAGACGGCATCACCTGCACAGCTTGATTAATCATATTATTATTCACATTATCATGATTGTGTACCTCAGCAAGAGCATCTAAACCATAATGAGATAAATTCGCCATGAGAGCAACTTTGGCAGTGTTGAGTTCATCACAATCAGAGTTATATGCATCTAAATCATTAGCTTGATAAGCAGCATTGTGAGTAATGATCGTCTGTGTGGGTTGAACTTCTGGAATTCCTGGATCTGCCAAAAATGCAAGTTCCTCCTCATGTAGAATTTGTCTACTTGCTTGAGCTTGAACCAACAAAACTTTATCCTTAAACCATGAATCATCCCGTTTCCTCCTTGTTTTAGTGCATTGTTTGGACATGTGTCCTTCCCCTTTGTAATTGTAACATGTAACAATCATCTGTTTCCCCGAGTTATTCCCACTTGCTCCTGGAGTGAAAGTTCTTGTAGTACCTGCAGCATAAGAAATTTGTCTCCCCTAAACTAGTTGTATGGTTACTCTTCCATCATTAATGGTGGCTTATTGCCTAGGGTTTGATGAAATTCCTCAGCTAGTTATGTAGTGGGATAGAGCGGGAAGTGACAACACAGTTAAGAAAGACAACATTTATGTGACATTAGATGCATCAATGGGGATCTCAACCTTTCTGGAAGCACTAGTACAATTAGACCCGAGTCAGGTTGGGAAAATTCAGATTGTTGGTTAACTGAAGAGCATATATCCAATTAGGGATGGATTTTATGATGGAGAATAAAACGATGTGGTGAATAGATTGTTGGATTACTCATTGGATAGATAAGTGATCTGAAATAGAGGGTTTTGATGATGATGAGTTGAGCAATTGTTGAGACAGATAAGTGATCCATATAGTTGGAGACGGATAAGTGAAACAAATTGTTGATGTTGAGAGTTCTGGTAAGAGTGCTGATGGCTGATCTTCGAACAAGACCAAGAGCAACCTACGACTCGTCGAACACATGATGTGGAGCGTAGTGAGACTATTGAGTTGGCCAAACACCCGTCGAATGGAACCAGATAAAAACTGAGCAACCGACACGGCGTCACTCCGAACCCACTAGTGGTCATCTCTAGATCAATATAGAGGCCGAACACGTCAGAACGGACATCTAGCTCATCTCATTTGACATGAACTCTACCGCTGAGATCACATGTCTCTTCTTACTCTCCAACAAAGTGGGCAATGAATCTGATCAACTTTAGTAAAGTATGCAAGTGCGTAGACCAACTTAAACAATCATAACAATTTGCTCCATTCAGCGGGAAGAGTATTCAGAAACTTGGTATTGACTTAAAATAGCTCCAGTGGCATCTTGTAAACATTCATATTATTGAGTAGCAGAGTGAATCTCGAGTAGTACTCGTGTAATGACTCTCTTTTCTTGTATGTAAACTTATCAAATTCATCCTACAGCTTACATTCTCCTTCTTGCTTCGTTAACGACGTTCCTTGCATGAGCAGTTTGATTTTTTCCCAAATATCCTTGGCTACACGATGTTGACTAACAAGAGCATAAATTTTAGTTGGAAGGCCTTGTAGAATGATGTTTATTGCTTTGATGTCACAATCAGCTTGAATGGTTTCTGTGGGAGTTAATTCAGTATATTCCTTTGGTCTCGTTACACCATCCACTGTAATTGTTGGCCAAACAAGTGGACCTTTTTCAACAAAGGCAAGAATCATTCTACCATGAGGTCTATTCATCATATAAAGTTCCATTCTACTTTTCCACGAGTCATACAAGTGTTTTTCAAGCATCGGTGGTTTGTTGTCACCACCTGAGAGAAGTGACTTATCAGCAAGGGTCGTCATTGAGAAATTTGTATGTTAAAAGATTACTTGTTTGATCGAACGGTGGTAGAAAGAATTTGTGTTTAATTAAGATGTCTTTTAAGTGTTTTAATTCACGAAACTACACGGGATTTTACAATTCTTGACAAAACCGGGAAAAACAAATAAATGTTTCACGGGATTTTACAAGTCAACGAAATAAACCGTATAATTTTGAAAACTTGAGTTGTTCGGTTCCAACTAGTGGAAGTTGTTCGGTTTCAATTGTAATTGAGTTGTTCGACTTCTACTATAATGGAGTTGTTCGACTTCTATTATAGCAGAGTTGTTCGACTTCTACTATAATGGAGTTGTTCGACTTCTACTATAGCTGAGTTGTTCGACTTCTACTATAATTAAGTTGTTCGACTTCTACTATAGTTGAGTTGTTCGACTTCTACTTAAGTTGAGTTGTTCGACTTCTACTAAAGTTGAGTTGTTCGACTTCTACTTAAGTTGAGTTGTTCGACTTCTACTTAAGTTGAGTTGTTCGACTTCTACTAAAGTTGAGTTGTTCGGCTTGAGTTGTTCGACTTCCACTGTTTCGAAACCCAAAGATTTAAAAACACAAAAAAACATATTTTTGATGATTGTTATGCAAAAATACTTGTACAACTAGTGATACTAAACCTATAGGAACAAGAAAAATGAAAACTTTAAGGTTTTTAAGCCGAAAAAATTAAAATCAAGATTTTGCTCTTTATAAAGTTTTTTCGAACAACAAAAATGTCTAACAAAAAAACAAATAATGATGTTTTTCTTGATTCTAAAATCTATGATACATACACTAAATCCAATAGAAAGATACTATATCAGATTTACCAAGGTAAATGATCTTTTAGTGTACACTCTTGCTTCAAAAACAAGGAAAAAATAAAGAAAGGACGAAATTTTTGCAAAAAAACACGAACCAAAAAATAAACACAAAAACTAAACACACAATTCCATAGCTCTTGATACCAATTGAAGAATAATCATATAACATACATGGAAAGAGGAGGCAAGTTTTTTTAGTGAGAGAGAGGGTTGGATGAACACTTAGAGAGAGAAAGAGAACATATATTGAATTGTGTGAAAAATGAGCAACCAACCACCTCTCCAAGGCATGGAGAGGTGCTTATATACTTACAATGAACAAGTGGGATTGGGCTTGCATGGGTTTATCCATAGGCCTTTGCTAACTAACTATGTAAGTTTCCAAAAATTACTTAACGAGCTAACGACTATTATCTATGGAAGCGACCGACACTTTCCTAGGAATTTCGTATTCCTAACACTTACTAATAGAATAAGAACGTACTCGTTGATACCAAGGTCACCTTATGGCTCAACTAAGCTCACTAATCTAAAGGCAAATATAGGTCAATATTTGTGATCCTATGATTCTAGATATATAAATTGCAATATGGAGAGCTATCCCGGACTCTTAGCCTACGCCCAAACAACACCGAAGTTGCAGCGCATTAAATATGTAGGACTAGACCCAGTTGAATGATAGTTCGCATACTTAAGCACATAAACAAGTATAAATTGATAAACATAATCAACAATCAACGATGAATTAAGCAATCAATATAAACAAACCAAACATTAAATCTTCATAATCATGGCTAATACCTAAAGGTATTAGCCGATAGTCATTGTAACAATACACAAATTCATAGATGAACGATTAAAGTAACGAAAGATTATGCTAACCGAACGCGTATATAGAGTGTAAATGATTACAAGAGTTTTCCTAATGATTGGAGCACTTTGCAGGACCTTCTTGGCTTCTTTTGTCTTCTGGGAATCGAACTTGGTGGTTAAAAGCATATCTAAAATCGTATTTAGGTTTTGGTATTTATAGACTCTGAAAATTGGTCGATACGGCGTATTGGAACTCAATACGGCGTATCGGGGTTGCTTGGCGTGGGCTCCAAGAATAAAATATTCCAGAATTTTCTTGAGCTGGTATGGATACGGCGTATTGGACCTCCTGGATACGGCGTATCGGACAATCCACAAAATACGGCGTATTAGGATATTATTGGTAACGGCATTAGGGCTACTCCCGGTACGGAGTGTTTGTACATCTTGGGTACGGCGTATCGAGCTTCTTGGGTACGGAGTATTGGCTGAAAGTGTGCTTTTCTTGATATTTGACCAAAGTATAATATACGACGTATATACTGATGTGGATACGACGTATTCTTCAAAGTCAGGCAATGGTCTTTTGATTCGTCAAAGTCTTGGATACGTCGTATAGGTCTAGAATAATACGGCTATTTGCGTGCCCTTTAGCTAGAACTCTTCACCAACTACTCCATAAATTAACCCACGCGCAATTCTCACACTACAAAACGAATTAAAGCAATAATTTCCCTTTGCACATAATTAATAATAAAATTAGGTTAAATTCAACATGCGGGAATAAATGATGCTATAAAAATAGACGTATTGTGATGTCCCATCAGATTCTATAAAAATAGGTAGTGTAGACAACTAAATAATAAACACCTCATCATTATTGTGATCCAGCAGCTTGATTGACAATTTTGATACAAAACACTTTTAAGCTTTTTTAAACGGAAACGTATTTTAACCCAACCCCCCCCCCACCCCCTCTACGGTTTACACATGTTTATAATAAGATACATCTATTTATTTAGATGCTCCTAATTAGTTTTTCAAAAATGATTTTAGAGTGAAAAAAAAAAAAAACAATACAAAGTAACACTGGCAATAAATTTAATAACCTTGCATATGATTGAACAATACATATGATTTCGCCTAACATAAATGAAATGTATTTAATATATTCAACTAAATTTAAGTTAAATATATATTATGGTACAATTTAAAATTATTAGAGTTGCAAATCTAAATTTGTAACAACCCTCAAAATCTGAGCACAGCAGCGCGAAATGTTTGAATATCGAGGATGTTACATTTATAATCCAATAAGCACAAGATCTGAGAACACTACTAAACGTGTCGTTTGAAAAGAGATACATATGGAATTACAAAACACTGTTTAGTATACATAAGCCCATGGCTATCAAAATACTCAACAATCATAAATAAAGAATTTCGGTTTATATAACAAGTTTCCCCTCCCAACCAATGTAATAAGAACCCCAAAATCTTAAGTGTTGACTCTTCAATTATTGACTTTACAATGTACAAATGCAAACCTCGTGCCTTATTGCCCGAAAAAAACATGCTTAAAACATCAACATAAAGTTGGTGAATTCATAGGTTATGTCAATCAAATAGTAGGACCCCGCAATATTTCGAAGTGGTATATTAAGCAACAAATTGCAAACATCATACAAAGTAATTAAACGTTTCCCTAAGGCTCATGACATGAATGTCTCGACATATATAAATGCAAGTAATTTGCCAACGATGTCCGTGAATGATGGTGCTAACCCTGCAACAACCCAAATTCGACATGGTATAGGCGTTCCGTCCCAACAGTGATAAAAGCTAGTCACCACCGATCTGGGGGATTTGCTCAACTCCCAAAATAGATAAATCCATAACAGTCTCGCCCACAAATGTAAAATTTTACCCAATCACACTATGCAATTAACAGTTTCAATAGATCATGGACCATAATGGGTTATGTAACTCAGGCAAAACGAATCTTGGTATAAAATGTGACACTTGCGTCCAATTGTAAAACAAAGCATGTTCTTACCCAAGGATGATAATCATATATTAAATAAATGTAAAACAATGGGGCTATGAACTCACCACGAAGTGAATAGTCCTCTAAAAAATGATAATATATCCAATTATGAATCACACCGTCAAATACCTAAGTAAATACAGACAGTCTTAGTCTACAAGTTTAGGCTAAAGACTCAATGTATAAACTACAATAAATATTTGCTAGTTTATAGTATACAAAGTGTATCACTTGTGTGTGGTGTCGACGTGTTTAATTTATTTGAAATTGTTTGATGCTCTATGGGAAAATGGATACTACTTTCTTATTGAAAATACTACATAATTTATAAATCGTAAAAAATAAACCACGTTTAATTCCGAATAAATTAATAATCGAAGACCCGATTCCTTTAAAGCGAGTTTTATATTATTTCACATTTATGATCACAAAATATACCCTTAAGCTTCTAGATATTACACTTTAGTCCCTAGATTTATAAAATATAAACATTTACACTGTAAACCCTTTATGTTTTGATAATTAACAATAAATTTGTCCCTTTAAGTTTACAAAAATGAAATTTAGGTCTTTATAGTTACTACTGGTAGATATAGTCATTACTACTGGTAGCATATTAGTTACTCCTGGTAGAATAATATTGTCATTAGTACTGGTAGTACTATAATGGTTACTACTGGTAGATATAGTCATTACTACTGGTAGCATATTAGTTACTCCTGGTAGAATAATATTGTCATTAGTACTGGTAGTACCATACTGGTTACTACTGGTAATGTTATAGTTAGTCCGGGTAGTACAAATGCATTCGTTAAGCTTATTTAAGTTTGCTTAAGCTGTTTGGCTTATTGATAAGCTCGGATGAGCTTATTTTGAGCTTATTGGGCTCGTTGGCCCAACAACCATTTACTAAAAATTAGTACCAAGGTCCATTAAGGTTCGTTTGGTTTTTAAAGGGTATAAGGGCCTATATAAGTTTCAATAAGCTCGTAGGTCACCTTAATAAGCTCGTAGAGCTTATTACCACTTCGTGGGTCCTACTGTTGGGCTTGTTCGGCCTTATTGGGCCCGCTTGTGGCCCGTAAGTTTTCTTAAACATTTGATTCTTTCCTACGGGTTCATGTTTCATATAAGCCCTCGATAAGCTCATGGGAGCTTAATTATAAGTTGAGAGCCTTCACTAATAGGTCGTTGGGCCGGTTGGGCCCCGAAACCGTGGCAAGTTGGAATCGTGAGAGGTCCATTGGTTTCTCCTAACCATATATAGGATTCGAAAATAGTCTTAGCAATTATATTTCGTTTGTTAGCCCCTATACACTAGTCGTGTTACCCATGCAAACATTTGTTTAAGTCGTGTATACCTTCCAAAGCCATTGTGTCGTGTTTTTCCTTAAGAGTTTACGTATGGTTTTTCTCATAACGGATGGTTTTCAAAACCTTATTTGTTACTAAACACGTTACTCCGTATACCTATATTTAGTTTTAAAACTACCACGCCAGTTGTTAAGTGTATTCATAAAAAATTACCAATATCATGCGTCCTTAATTCATTATCATGCGTGTTACTCAAAAGCCACTGTTAGATGTAGCTCATACATACATACATTTGACCCATTAATCTAGTCATGAAACGAAAAGAATACGCATAATACGAATGTCATGATTTTGAATGTGCTTAACAAAGTCCTACGCCTTGTTTTTAAAAGGGTATGATGCGAGTAATGTGGCAATCAACAGTGTGTAAAAAAACGCGATCAATAACACCAAATCCCAAGCTAGAAGCGGGCGATACTTTGTAAATGCCCAACCCTAGCTCGTGTACACTTCTTAAATCTCTTGTATGCTAACCCAAGAGCACCTTGTGTCCTTAGGAAGAATGTGGGGCGTGTATGGGTTCGGTTATAAGGTAGCCGAATGTAAGAGGGATTAATGAGAATAGCTTTTGCTTTGAGGGAAAGTTTTGAGGGTTTTAGAAGTGTTCAAGTGTATGTGTGAGTGAGTATTTATAGGAAATGAGCTAGTTACAATTCCTAGTCACATGAACAAACCAAACCGTGCCCTAACACAAGTGGTTTTGTGGTTTCTAGTTAACTACACCTTGTTTTGTTAAACCACTCAAGTACATGTCTTAATTAGAGTATATTTGTACAAGATTTGGTTAGATACTAGAAATCTTAAGGATTTGTACTAATACATGCATGTTGCCATGACCTAAAGGGGCAAGGGAGGGTTCATTGGTTATTATCCAATGTGTAATGGGTTAGTGGAGACCATAAAGGACACATATTAATTACACTAAGAGATGTACAATACTTGTGAGGATCCATAAGGAGATTTTTCTAGGTGTGTTTGTGTTGTAACCAACCGGCCCTTTGTGTGGGTCACATATACAAAATTGATTTAATTTTTTAATGTATTACGAGTCTCTTCAAGTGCGAGGGAGCGCAGTTTTCTAAGAGTTTGAGTAGTCTACGGTAGAAGATCTACAGGCGTTTCAATCTTTCCAAATGGGGTGCATAATGTCCAACACATTATTGATACATTCTGCAACCAACGAAATAATCCATACCCTTTTCTAGAAGAACCAATAAAAATAAAACACGCAAAGTTTAAATAAACTATCTTCTTAATAATTATTTTATTACTTGGTGTATGGGACCTATTTATTATGCATGGCCTTTATAGACATAAATGGCCTTTATTTTCCACATCTACGCGATTTAGCTCTAAAGCAAAATTAAAAGTAAACGCGTATCGGATCAAAATGAATAGTGACAATTTAATAGGAGTCGTAAAATGACCTGAAATTGAGAAATGTTACAGTCTCCACCCGTTAAAAGAGCTTTGTCCTCAAAGCTTAAGACCTCGTAGTGGATGACGAAGTCCGGTTTGTGAAGAGTTATGGGTATTTTTGTTTGAACGAATCTTCACGTTCCCAGGTGAACTCAGGGCCCCGCCTAGAGTTCCAGCAAACCTTAACCAATGGTATCCGGCTTCGCTTCAATCGTTTGATCTCCCGTTCCATGATTTCAACGGGCTCTTCCACAAACTGGAGCTTATCGTCAACATGAATTCCTTCTAACGGCATGACTAAAGGTTCGTCAGCGTAACATTTCTTCATATTAGACACATGGAAAGTATGGTGAACTCTGCTCAACTCTTGAGGAAGTTCCAGCCTGTAGGCAACTTTCCCAACTTTGGCTAACACCCTGAAAGGTCCAACATATCTCGGGTTCAGCTTGCCCCGCTTACCGAACCGTACGACCCCTTTCCAAGGTGAGACCTTGAGCATAACCCTGTCCCCAACCTCGAACTCCATCGGCTTTCGCTTCTGATCGGCATAGCTCTTTTGTCGATCCTGAGCAGCTTGCATCCTTTGCTTGATCAGGACGATCTTTTCCGTTGTTTCTTGGATTAATTCCAGACCAGTCAGTTGGGCTTCCCCAACCTCGGCCCAGCACACCAGTGATCGACATTTTTGACCATACAGTGCCTCATAAGGGGCGGTCTTTATGCTAGCGTGATAACTATTGTTGTATGAATACTCGGCCAATGGCAAAAGTTTAAGCCAACCTTTGCCAAAATCGATCATGCAAGCACGTAGCATGTCCTCGAGAGTTTGAATGGTTCTCTCGCTCTGGCCGAGCAGATTTTCTGGATGATAACGCAGTGCTCATTTACTAATATCTGTACCCAAAAGCTTTCTGAAATGAACTCCAAAATTTAAGTAAATCTTACCATCACGATCACATATACTCGAGGCAAGGTATCCCGTATCCGTGCCACTATCATTTCAAGTACAACCTTGCCAATTTGTCCTAATGGATCATTTTCCCTTATTGGCAATAAATGAGCAATTTTTTGGTAAGTCGATCCACAATCACCCAAATGGTGTCAAAACCTTGCGACGACTTAGGAACTTGGTTATAAAATCCATCGTGATAATATCCACTTCCATTCGGTATCTCAGGTAGACTAGGCAACCCGATGGCCTTTGATGTGCGGAATCCTTTGACCCTTGCATTTTCAGGCAGCTCTGCTATACATAGGTGTCGATGTCTGCCCCCCCATTTTCCCCCCCCATTTTTTTCTTGGCACCAGAAATTTCTATCCATCAATGTGTACAATCTCTTTCTCACAGAACTGGGCATGGATAGAATAATTTCAAACTTGTGGATTCGTGCATAATCAACAAGAGATTCTTAAGTCTCCACTACAAGGTAAACCAAACTGCCTGCCAAGTGTAAACATAAAGTGTTTCCAAGCGTGCACGTAGTTCCCAATCTTTCCTTGGGTAAATATCCTTCGATTATACCACAGCCTACGTCTTCATTCACGAGGTTCTCTAGTTTCTGGGCTTCGAACTGAGCTTCTAGTATTCGTTTGGGAAGATCCAAGCCAATTGTCATAACTAAGGCTCGAACCCGCAATGGCTCAATCCGTTCCTTACGGCTCAACGCATCGGCCACTACGTTTGCCTTCCCTGGATGATAAAAATGTGGCAATCCGTAATCCTTAGCAATTCTAGCCAAACGGCGTTGCCTCATGTTAAGCTCCTCTGATCGGAGAATGTGTTGTAAGGCTTTTATGGTCGGTAACAACTCGGTGCAATATCTGGTTTCTGTAAAGATAGTGTCTCCCGAATTTTTAAGAGCAAATAACCACCGATCCCAATTCTAAATTTTCAATGAGAGGTGTAGAATCTTCTCGTAACTTTTAGTTGTCGAGAAGCAAAAGCACTCACCCTTTCTCTCTGCAATAAAGCAATCACCAAAACCATTGTGTGACCGTCACAGTAGACCACAAAGTCTTCGCTCCCTTCAGGTAAAGCCAGAATTTGTGCACTACACAACTTTTGCTTTATTAACTGAAAAGTATTCTCTTCCTTTTCACCCCATTGAATTTGATTTCCTTTCTGAGATAAGTTTCTTCATTTGACTTACAATCTTTGGAAATCCTTCGATGAAACCTTCGATATAACAAGCAATGATCCTAAAAATTGGCGGATCTCCGTTGGTGTCCTTGGGAGACGCCCAATCTTAATAGATTCTATATTGGCTGATTTCCACTTGTATGCCTCTGCTATCTATGACTTGTCCAGGAAATATATACCTTCGGGGATCAAAAATTCCACATTTTGAAACTTAGCATACAATTGCTTTGCTCTCCTTTCTTTAAGCAATTCCAAAAATGCCTTAAGATGTATCGTAACTCTTTCTGCACAATCCTTTGAATAAATAAGTATGACATCGATGAAGACAATTTACGAATTTATCCAGTAAGGCTTGCAACACTCGGTTTCCATGAGGGTCCATGAATACCGCAGTGCATTTCAAGTCCGAATGGCATAACCCTAGAACTCGTAATGCTATACTGAGTCCAGAATGCCGTCTTTTTGGAATATCTACTCTCCTCAGCACTCTAAAGCTGGTGATATCCGATCTTAAGATCTATCATTCGATAAATGTGGATCCTTGAAGTTTTATCAAACAAATCGTCGATCCTCGGGAGTGGATAACGATTCTTCACTGTCAGCTTTTTTAGTTCACGGTAGTCGATACACATCCTGAATGACCATCCTTTCTTTTAGACTAAACAAGAACCGGGCTCCCCAAGGTGAGGAACTAGCCTTATGAAATCCTTTGTGTCAGAAAGTTCTTGTAATTGTTCCGATAATTTCCTTCATTTTTCGGATAGAGGCCAATCGATAAATACGGTTTGCTGCGGGTGCTTGCTTGCTTCGAGCTAAAAAAAAGCTAAAAATAAAAAAAAACGACCGGGTGCGGGTGCGATATGCGGCGTGTGCAGGCGGCTCCTGGAATTAAGTCGATTTTTGGAATTCCACCACTTTCCCAACTGGTCCGAGAAAGCCGTAGGAAGACCTCTGGCAAGAGTCCTTCGGAAAATACTTTAAGAAAAATTCCCTCTAACGAGTTATTGTAACGCCTATAATTAATTATTATTGTTTTCCATTCAGACTTATGTCCTCCTCTTTCTTGGGCATCCTCCCTCTTTTCTTGGGGGAGTATATGTGTGCCAAAAAGACCTGCATCCCTTTATTGCATGTAACTTTCTTGTAGCTTTGAACTTGATATAAACTGTCAAACCACCCTACACGATATTCTCACTTCTCACTCTCATCCCTTGCATGCAAACTTTCGTGCCATAAACAAAAAATTCAAAGTTTCGATTCCATAAGGAGAATTTGAAGCACAAGTTTCTCATGCACCATCACGACGTGACATCTTCATTATACTTCTTAACCCATTCCATACCGGATAATGATGTCGAAACAACCACGTTCTACGGGCATTATCTAATTTGAACGGATGGTCAAAAGAAAAATTTAAAGGAGCAAAATACCTCGTATAATAGTGTTTATCCGTATATCCCGACTAATTTCCCCATCAGCTTATTCGAACATCATAACAATTTCTAATGGATTTGGGCGAGGTTAAACAAAGAACTAAATCACACACAAAACAAAAGTGGAAATAGAAGCTTCTATCCCGGCAAGAGTCCAATGTCGAATAAGAATAGATGCATAGAGGGTTATTTAAAAAAGGAACGTAACCCAGACACCATTGGCATCAGGGTTTCCCAGAGCATTATTCCCTTCCCCTTCCTACCCTCCTGTTCTCATTTCAATAGGAATGTTTAAATGAATGGGATGGAAAATGGGATGAGGGGGGGGGGGGGGGGGGGGGGGGGGGGGGGGGGGGGGGGGGGGGGGGGGGGGGGGGGGGGGGGGGGGGGGGGGTGGGTGGGGGGTGGGTTCTGGGTGCATGGGCCATTGTGGTGAAGATGGCACTTGGTGCACTTGGGCAAAGATCCCCCATAAGGCTTCCTTTCGCCTGTCCCCATATTGTAGACCTTGGCGACATTCTGCCTCTTGAAGGGTTGTTGTTGGTGACCATGGTTGTTTCTGGATGAATCATCAGCCTTCCTTTTGTTGTCAGACTGCCTTTCTGCGTAGGTGCGGAGTTTCTGATCCATCAAGTCGTTGGCCAACTCAATAGTCTCATCCAACGTCTTGGGTCTGGCAGATTTGACGTTCCCATAAATGTTGTCAGGAAGTCCACTGATGTACTTGTCAACCTTCTCGGTTTCGTTGGCAACAAACTTGGTACATATCAGGGTTAGCTCTTGGAAACGTTCAGTGTATGCTGGAACATCGTTCCCCTTGACCTTTAGGTTCCACAGCTCGATTTCTAATTTCTTGATTTCACCCTGCGGACAATACTTGTCCGTCATCTTTTTCTTGAGTACTTCCCAAGTCATTGCATATGCCTCAGGACCTAAGGTTCTTATCTGACCATTCCACCAAGTCAAAGCAGCACCTAACAGAGTGCAGGTGGCAAACTTCACCTGATTCTCAATAGCACAACCACTGATATTGAAAACTAACTCCATCTTTTCAATCTACCGAGTCAAACCGACCACGCCTTCAGTCCCCTTGAAGTTCAAAGGTTGACACTTCATGAAGTCAGCGTAAAAACAAGGGCGCGCAGTTTGCACATTCCTTCGGTTATCCCCGTGTGAACTGTGGCTTCCATCTCCATTAGTGGAGTTTCACAGAAGGGCTTGATCAATCATAGCTTGGATGGATTCTGGAGTCATGTTGTTTGGGTTGGTGTTGTTAGGAGTAGTATTCGGTCCTCGTCTTGTCGCAGGTGCCATGATTCGTCTACAACACAAGAGACAAAACGTGAGGTCATAATTATGACAGAATATAATAATGTATAGATGAGATAACAACACAAGAGAGGTATATAGTACAACATAACACATCTATTTCATTCATAACTTTGAAAATTTTACATGAAATAGTTGTCTGATTACACAAAATACAATACAAAAGATCTAAGGCTATGCTAGCGGGGAAAAACCCCTAATACTTAACATGCCTGTACAATGACCTAGCAAGATAAGATAACATAAATCACTAGACGTGACTGTTCGCATCCCCTGAAGCATCTTGGTGATCTAGAATCCTAGCATCTGGTACTGGCTGTTTAGCTCTCTGCTGTCCTCGCAGTGCTAGCAACTCGGTCTACATGTCACCCATCTCTTGCCTCATGTCTCTCATCACACAGAGAGTCTCTACCATCTGTGCATGACGCCTATGGTCGGTCTCTCAAAGCGCTGCTATCTCAGCCTGCTGCATCTAAAAGCGAGTCTCATGTACCTGATGTTGTGTCTGAATGAGAGTACCCTGTAGCTGTAGTTGTGTCTGATGTGCCTGGAGATGGGTCTCGTGTGCATACACATGATCACGGTGGGTCTGAAGCTCCTGATGGGTCGCCTGACTCAATCCTATCGAGTGAGCCCAAGCCTCTCGGGAAGCATAGGCCTCCTCCTCCACCATCCACACTGTCTCCTGGAGAGTCATCCTATCCCCCATAAGCAAATCGACCCGCTACGAGTCCATATCGACTCATTGTAATATACAAGACCTACTATCCTGAGCATCCTCTAGTAAAGCATACAAGTCCTGCGTATCATGCTCATGGAGCACAACAAGCTCTGTAACCCTAGTATTGATCTCTCTCACGGTCATAGGTGCTACCTCAGGAACTACCTCTGTCGGATCTACCCAAGTATCCCTAATACCATACCCAACCTCACTAATCCCCTGTCGTCCCGCTTCAGCATCTTCAGTGCTGACAAACCCATAACCTACCCCTCGACCTCCGATAGGTCTGGCAGTAGAACTCTCCCCGATCTCATATCTGGAGCCTAGAGTGGACAAATACAACCTCTTGCGAGGTGGCAACTCCGTCTCGGGAACATCATCTCTACGGTCAATGGGTAGTGGTATGTATAGAGATGGTGGTAGTGGTGGTAGTGGAGGTGATGGTAATGCGGCAGTAGCTGCATTAATAAGGGCCTGAGTGGATGCTATCCTGAGTGTCTGGATTTGGGTTGGACACCAAGATGATGGTAGTAATAGTGATGGCACAGGTGGTGGTGACAAATGTGCAGGTGGGGCCGTGCACCTAGCAAGGCGTTCTCCTGCAGAGGGGGGTGATAGTGAGATAGGTGGTGATGGTGATGGAGTAGTCATGGCCAGAAGTCTCTCAACCTCTGCCTCTGGTGGAAGGGATATGGAATCCTGAGGCCGGATGGTAATCCTAGCCCTAATAGTAATGTCAGTGGAGGGTGGTGGTATAGCAGGCTATGTTCCCTCTGGTGGGGAAACAGGCTCATCAGTAGGTACAACAATAGCAGAGTCGGCCAAAGCTAAGTGCTCCTCCTCTTCCTCCTCCTCCTCATCCTCATCATCGGCGTCATCCTCAGATGAATCGCCTTCATCATCATCTCTATCATCTCCCCTGTCCATAGGATAGTCAACCAGACCATCCTCTGTCTCATCATCCCCATACTCCTCTGGATCCTCCTCGGGATCCGCTCTAGATCTTCTTTCGGAACCGACTCAGTAACAGTACTCTGGTGACTCAATAGTAGGCGAGTCCAATAGGAGGTAATGGCTGCTCCTTCAGCCAAAAAGCTCATGCTCATCCTCCCAACGGTATAGTTACACAGGTTATATAGGTTCTGTATGTGTAGTTATATTTTATGTGCCTTTATGAACATAGGCCACGCTCATGCCACGTCCTGAGGAACTGGCGGGTGTCCCGTGGATCCTCTGGGCCTGTATGAAGTCATGGTGACGGTTGGGCAACTGGCTTATATAGGGAGGTCATGTCCTAATCCAAAATACGATACCCATAGAACGCCTCCCTCAGATACCTTTCTCATCATCGACTCCACCAGAGAAGGTCTCAGCCGGCTCAGAGTCGGTGAAGACGACGAAGTGTAGGTAACCACAGATGATCAGAAGACATGACTACTTCGAAAAAGAAAAAATATCTTAGAAAAGTATACTTATAAGATTGGGAAGAATGAGGGTCTGGATAGATTTACTCATAAGTTTTACAGTATAAGAGTGGATCCTCTATGATGATTTCATATGTTTTACTTATAAGAGTCTTATAGTAAATAAACGTAGAATAAGTTTCATATACCATATATATCAATAATGCTAGCACACTTAGTTAAACTACTACTGCAAAAACAATGCATGTCAAGTAAGCATAATATTCCTAGATGCAAACAAGAAATGATGAGTATATCCCGTGCAAATCCCATTGGAAAATGTATTTGAAAACGGTTATAGACTCGATAAAAACTTTTGACCAGTTTCTCTATAACCTTGGACCCTTAGATTACCAATCTGTAACACCCCCAAATTTGGGTCGCAACGGAATGTTGAATATCCGAGGGCGTTACTTCATAGATTCAATAGCACAAGATATGAGAACGACCACTAAACGTGTCGTTTAAAAAGATACATTGGATTTAACAAAATATCTGTTTGTTACAAAAGTCTCATGAGCTCAAATACTTCAACAGTATAAATAAAGATATTGGTTTATAATAATAGTCCCCAAAATTTAATAAGACCCCAAATCTTTGATCTGACTCTTTCAATTATTGACTTTCCAATGTAGTCACTGCACACTTGTGCCTTATTGAGACCTAGGCATGACATGAGCTTAAAACCTCAGCAACATAAAGTTGGGTGAAATCATAGTTAAAATTAAATCAATAGTAGACCGCGCAGAGATTTCCAAGTGTATGATTAGAGCAACAGAATTGCAAACATCATAAAAAGTAATCACAGTTTTTCCTAAGAATCATGAAACTAAAGCTCGACAATCTTGTAATAGTAATGCAAATAGAATTGCCAATAATTGCCCGGACGAATGATGTTCTAACCTGTTAAAATTCAGACCAAATCCACAGAATGGATATACAAAACCGATCTTTCCCGGAGATCAGCTAATCACCCGAACGGTGTATTATCAATCCCAATTATATCTATTATAACCATTCCACTCTCACAAAATCCAGATTTGAACATTCATGATAATGGGATCACGGGTTATCGCTACTTATGAGCACACATACGTAATCATAGTATAAAATTACACTTTGTCGTCCCAATTTGCTAAAACAAAGCGCTTGTCTCACTTTCCCAAGATGTTATATTCAATTAAATATAATGTAAAAACATGGGCTATGAACTCACCTTAGTAAATAGTCCTTTGAAAATGATAAATATATCCAAGTATGAATTACACCGTCAAATACCTAAGTAAATATAGCCAGTCTTAGTCTACAAGTTTAGGTTAAAGACTTAATGTATAAACTACAATAAATTGCTAGTTTATATATACTGTTATCACATGTGTGGTTACGTGCACCATGCCTTATCCTATATGAAATTGTTTGATGGCTCGTAGTGGAAGGTATACCATGTCACACGTTCTGGTATACACTACCCATATAAGTTATTAATAAATATTCCGTAATTTTATTAATCGTCAGAAGGGTAACTTGGCATATTATCCAATATAATTCGTCCGATATGTTTAAGTGTCTAATGGAATACTTGTTATAAAATACCCTTGGGTTTTCTATAATTACAAAACAGCCCCTCTAGTTTATGAAAAGGTAACATTTACACTTTAGACCCTTAAGTTTTCACTTGTACATAATTAGTCCCAATTTTACAAAGTTTACACCTTGGGTCCTTATATGTTCCTAAATAGTCCCCTAAAATGTTTCTAGAATCAAAAACAGTCCCTTAAGTTATAAAAATAGTGATTAATAGTTTCACCCCCTTAAGTTTTCAAAATTGTACATATTTATTGCCTACCGTTGTAAAAAGTTGCAGTTTAAGCCCGATTAGGGTTCAAACAAGTGGCATTTGGTTTTAATAATTTCAATAACCTCTTGAAGCTTGGGTCAGCTTAATAAATAACTACTGACGAGCTTATTTGGCTTATTGGTCCTTATTGGTACCCGTTAAGGTCATTAAGCTTTTTTAAATGGTCCAATCTAGATTCCAAGGTACATAAGCTCTCTCATGTTGAGCTTATATGATCTTCACATGAAACTTTTTTGGATGAAAAATAATCTCTTTCGAGTTTGATGGAGCTCTTACCCATCCATAATAGAACCCAAAACGATTTTTTAATATAAGGGTCCAATAGGTTTTTCACTACATGATCCAACTTACATTTTACTAGTTTTGTGGATTAACACCCAAGATTTCAATTAAGCTGTTTTTAAATGTTGGGGCTTATTCAATAAGCTGGTCACGCGCGTTAATGTGGCTTTTTTAGGCCCTATTATGGACCCTGGTAACCATTGTTAAGCTTTTGGGCTTTCTCCTTTATGCCCATTAGCTTTTCTAAGCTTATTACAGAAACCTAAATGCTGTCTAAGCCACAAATAAGTCTGTCTAAGCTTATGTTGGTGGCTTATGGACCTCGTGGGATCATGAATAATGGGTCGTGAGAAGCCAATGAAGGTCGGGGGGGTGGGGGGGGGGGGGGGGGGTGGGGGGGGGGAGGGGTGTGTGTTGGTTTTAAAAAGTTATAAAGGGACTTATAATGGTTGAAATAAGTTATGTAGGATCTGAATAAGCTCGTTTGAGCTTATAAATAAGCTGTGGATCTCACTCCTGGGCCTGTTGGGCCGGTTAGGCTCAAACCGTGAGCGCGTTTGGATTTCACAAGCCCTTTGTGGCTCATTGGTTTTCCCTTAGCAATGTATATGATTCAAAAATAGATCTAGTGGCTATTAAATACGTTCAAATGGCCTACTATATGTTAGTCGTCTCACACTATGCAAATTTGGTTTAGTGGTCGTGTAACGTTCCTAAGCTACCATGTCCATGTTTTTACTTTTCAATGTTTTCGTATTGTTTATATGTTTGCTACGGTAATAAGGCCTTTGTTTACACGTCAAATGTCCAAGTTTATATAAACAAAGTTTTTAAATGTCTCACCTTGTTTTAAAAATCCAACTTGATACGTGATTCTTGCACTTTTACACACACAAGTCGTATCACGTAATAGTATGCGTATAACCCGCATGTTTTTCATTCTAACATGCGTGAACTCACTCTAGTACAATCATATATACATCGTACTGTGACATATATACTAGTTTACAGAGGAAAAACACGTATAATACAATGGTATGAATTCGAATGTGATTTACAAAGGTCCTCGTGCTTTGTTTCGAGCTTAGGCATAACAACCCAAATGCACCGCACTATCAAAAATGACCCAAACAAGAGCTTTAAAAAGCTTATACAAATACCCAAACCTTAGCTCGTAAACCTTCTTGTGACTTGAATGAATACCCTAGGATTTATTTTTGAGTTCGAATGGATTGAGAGGGTGTTGGTTTGTGTGTCGTGGCCCGAACAAGAGAAAGGGAGTATATATGTTTATTGTTTGAGTGAGTGTGAGTTGTAAGAGTTTAACATGTTAAGTGTGAATGTGTATTTATAGGCAAGATACTAGTTACATTTCCTAGTCACATAAATAAACCAAAACGTGCCCTAATCTAAGTGGTTTTGTGGTTTCTAGTTGGTTACACATTGTTTTGTTAAAACCACAAAGTACTATTCTTAATTACAAGATATATGTACAAGATTTTCCTAGATTATGGAAATCATATGGATTTATGTGTGGTTTGATGTCTAGCTGAGTATCCAAGAGAGAAAGAGAGAACAAAGTGTTATTAACCATTGTGTAAAGGATTTACTAGGAACACTTAGTACTAATATTAATTAATGGGAGTTTGTACAAGTACTTAGCAATAATCTATGAAGATTTTCTAGTTGTTTTTGGTACCTATATTTCGGCTATGTGGTGGTTTTACACAAGAATTGATTTAATTTTTATGTTTAAGGTTTCAAAGTGGGTATTGGTTTGAGTCTAGCTAAGTCTAGGTATTTTCGGGGTGTGTATGTATTTTATTGCGAAACGTAAACCTTTTACATGACCGATAAAAATAAAATACTCAAAGTTAATAATTATCTTCTTAATAATTATTTATTACTTGGTTGATGTAAATCTTAATTTATTTGATAACCATTTACATTAAATGATTATTTCTAGTGCTAAGTCAATTTATCATCCAGTGTAATTTAAAAGTAACCCGCGGAAGGGGGTGGTCGGACCAAAATAAATAGGACTAATAATAGATGTCGTAAAAAAATGAACCTAAAATTGTGAAATGGTTACAGTACTAAACTCCGTTTGGCACCAGATGAATTACTTTCAAGAACCAAAAACAATAATCCAAATGCTTCAACTCTTTTAATCTATTAACATATAAAAATAAGTACCCAATAAAACCCTATCCACATACAATAGCAGCAGTTACAACCTTATAAAAACCTGATGTTTTTTATTCGACCACTGGAAGCATATTTAAACCAAAGATCAACCATATGTTGCATCTTGATTACCCTTTTTCTTGGCAGCATAAACAAACTGTATTAACAATAACTACTGTTAAGGATACTTTTTTTTATTAAACAAGGTTTTATAACCATACGTTTCCATCAAGCCCCAATTCTATATGATCAGTATAGAACAATTATGTAACACCTCAAAAAAATATGACAACGCAGCGGAATAACCCCATTGGGTGCTACCTTCATAATACACAATTCTCGAGATACAAGAGAAACGACCTATAAAAAGTGTCTTTATGTAAAAAAACAATCTCAGTTGATTTTTCGCTGAAATCAAAATAATAGTTTGTCCCATAATTGCATCACCATGAAAACTTGAAGTAAAGACTTCTAATGCACATCAAATATCCAAGCATCTAATTCACACCTCTGAGAAAAACATCTTAAAAGTGTCAACATTAAGTTGGTGAGTTTCATAGATTAGTTTAAATATGAATGGTAATCCACTGTATCATTTACACATCAGTACCATGTAAAAATCCAGATAAAGAAGAATTATAAAGAAATGCACTGTACACATTTATGTCACCAAAAGTACCAATCTTATCCCAAAGAATTATAAAAAAATGCATGGCCAAATTTACTGTCACCAATAATGTTTCACTGGTAGATGGTTATATGTTGGGTGCCCTTAAGTCCCAACGTGATCCACATGGTTATAACGTCGTGGTCCCAGTGATAAGCTAGTCACACGAACGGTGGGTTTGTCAATCCGAATAGATCTATTTATATCAGTTCTGCGTGGACATCACGCTAAAATGTTTTCGTTACCTCAACAGCGATAGCTAATCACCGCAAACAGGGATCCACCCCCCGATAGATCTATTTCATAACATTCGCGCTCACCCTCCAAGTGATTTACAGTTCATGACGATGTGACGTAGACTTGTATGTACCCATCACAGGTGTCCCCTCCAAGAACACCCGGGCAGTGATTTAAAGTATATATACTAACTCCCGATAACCGGTGTCGCCCTTCCAAAACACCTGGAGGGCATTAAAGTAAAATAGTACTTTCCCTTTAGGTGGTGTCCCCTCCTAAACACCCATGCAGTAATTTGATGTTATCAGTTCAATAAGCCCTAAGCTAATCCTTAAACATTTCAATGTAAAGTATTTATTCATGTGACCAAAAAGTGAAGTCAAATAATGTAATGCCCTTAGCACTAGTCAAAAAAGTTATGTAAACCAATTTAAGTCAAGTAATGTGGCGGGGGGCATGTAAATGCATTTGCAAACAAGCTGTCCCACACCCCAAATATATGTAAAACGAGAAAAACAGGGAGCTATAGCTATGAACTCACCTTGATCAAAGACCACGATCAAATAATCCAAATAAATCACAACCGAATCTGCAACGATCTCGGCCACGACCTATAATTATGTCGCTCTATTATAATACACGTATTAAATACGATCAACGATGCGTACATCGTAACGACGAAATCATACATATTTTAATATGTATACATACATATATACATGTGATGAGAAATCCACTTGCGCGTCTTTAAACCTTAACCCTTAGTATATTATATGAATATATACTATTTTCCGTCCAATCATAGCTTATGTCGAATATTTACCGAAAGTTACTATTTTTAGACCTTCCGTTTTTAGAACCGAACAGTGGTCTTAAATATAATTAATTGAAATAATAGATCAACCGACCTTTAGTTTTGACCCGCTATGTCTTAATTTTAAAACTGACAATCCTCGCGGCAAAGTAAAACGTCATTACGAACAACTTTCGTGTTTCGCCGGAAGGCTGAAACGGACTCGAAAGTGCTCAAATCCTTTAATTAATAAACCTGTCAGATTTAATATATATTAAAAATAACCTATTTTTCTACTAAAGTGTATATTCCGATTTCACTCCAGTTTCTTCGTTATTGGGAGTTAAAAGTCCCGTTTTATATCAAAACGTCCGTCAAAATATAATTTGTTATATTTTGTAAACCAAAGTCTGACTTTTCAAAGTCTCGAATCCCGAATCTCATGTTCCGTTTTCTGCTCACAATTATCCGTCATAAAAACGCGCCAAAGTCCGTTTTTAGCTCAAAACTCATCTAAAATACATTTAATATTGCTTATACATTAATATCAATCCCGTTTTAATATTAATAACATATTATACTTAGACGTCGCAAGTTTCATTAGATTTTCATCACATATACTTTAAATTGATAATAAATGAAACAATTAATATATTTATGGTGCAAAACAAAATGCACCCTTTTTTGTCTGATTATCAAACCAAACAAACCCCCGGCTGTCCCGGCTGTTTGACAGCCAACCCGACATACCCTCGGCTGATTTCCACAGCCAAACCCACCCTTATCCATTTTCCGTTAAACCAAACGCACCCTAACGGCTGGTGCTTAATGTCAAACCAAACGCACCCGCTGCGTGGTTTTTATAACCGAACCAAACGCACCCTAATCTTGTTAATAACCAAAAACAAACACCCCTAGCTGCTGCCCATTAAACCAAACGCACCCTTGTGCGTTTTTAAGCAAACCAGACGCACCCCTTTCGGTATTAACAGCAACCAAACGCACTCTACTCATTTTCTACAAAACCAAACACACCCTACCCTGTTGTTACACAACCCAACGCACCCCTGGTGCTGCTGTCATACCAACAAACGCACCCTAATCTATGTCGAACCCAATCACACCCTCGTTGGGTGGCTGCTACCCAACCCAACGCACCCCTCGGTGCTTATTTTACAACCGAACGCACCCTACGTGGGTGACTGACCCGCGAACCACAACAAACAACACACCCTTTTCGGGTTTAACCACAAACGAACGCACCCTTTATGGTTAACCCGAACGCACCATAAGGTGGTTCGTAGCAGCGGCTGTGCCGTGGTGGTGATGGCAGCACGTGGCGGCGAGTGGTGTTGGGGATTGGATAGATCGGGCGAAGAGGAGACTTTTTGGTGCTCGCCGGAAAACTTTTCCGGCGGTGGTTGGTGGTGGCCGGCGGTGGTGGGCGGCGACGCCGGTGGTGGCCGGAATTTATGAGAGAGAGAGCATTGTATAGATGTGTGTGTGTATATTTTTGGAAATGAAAAATAAATATATAAAACTTTTATTTATATATAAAAGTTTAAAATGAAATTAGAAAGTATATAATAGTTTAGGGTTTATTGTGTAACTTTTTAATATAGTTTTTATAACTATCGGTTCGGGACTCGTTTGAACTAGTTAACGGTTGATTCGAGTCACGAAACTCGCGCCATTGTTTTCCAAATCATTTTTCCGATAAAAA